>ML790439.1:592032-614844 GCA_009831015.1 Picea engelmannii
TAGCTCAGATCACTTTCTCTTTGGTTTCCTTACGAGACCTCAGAGCGGCCAACGGATCCGTTAAACTCGTCAGGGTGGTCCATACCAAACGGCTTGGGTTATTTAGACAACCCCGGACCGGTTCCACTCTCCCAGTTGACGGACGGTCAATTTCGCCCATCAACATAGGGTCTACCTTGAAACCTTCATGAGATACAATATGACCCAAATAATCTACCTCCTTCACTCCAAAGAAACATTCGGATGGTTTGGCATATAGTTGTTTCTCCTTTAGTAGTTGTAGCACCTTGTCAACATGTCACACATGATCCTCCCAAGACTTGCTATAGATTAGTATATCATCAAAAAATACTAACACAAATTTTCTGAGGAAGGGATTGAAAATGGAATTCATCAACCCTTGGAATGTGGAAGGTGCATTTGTAAGGCCAAAAGGCATCACAAAAAATTCATAATGGCCTTCATGAGTTCAGAATGTTGTTTTTGGGATATCTTCTTCCTTCATTCTAATCTGATGATACCTTGAATGAAGATCCAGCTTTGTGAAATAGATTGCTCCATGTAGTTCATCTAACATGTCATCAATTACGGGAATGGGAAACTTATCTTTAATAGTTATCTTTTTGAGCTCTTTATAATCTGGACACATACACCATGATCCATCTTTCTTGAATACCATTACCACCGATGCAAAGTAAGAACTTTGGCTAGGTCTAATAATGCCAGACTCTAACATTTCTTCAACCATGCGCTCAATTTCACTCTTTTGGGCATAAGGGTATCTGTATGGCCTGATGTTAGGAGGAACACTCCTAGGAATTAGGTGAATATCAAGATCATGATTTCGAGTGGGTGGAAGACCTTTGGGAATATCTTAAAATACTTTGGAATGCTTATCAATGATCCCTTGGAGATCTAGAGGAATAGATGGCTTAGATGTTTGAACATCTAGTGATCATTTTTGTGCAATAACCCCTTGATGACCCTTTTTCAATAATTTTGTCATGTCATTAGAGCTTATCACCTTACCGGTTTTCCCTGCATTACCTCTTAATTCAATTTCTTTTCCTTCCAATGAAAATTTCATGAAAAGTTTTTGAAAATTAAAATCCATTGTTCCTAATGATTGTAACCATTGTATTCCTAGTACAACATCGGCACCACCCATGGGTATAACAATCATTGGAATATTTATTACATATTCCCCCATAGTAAAATTGATCTTATTGCATTTTATTGAGCAATTGATAGTTCCTCCAACCATAATCATTACTTGAAACTCTGGTGCTAGATATATAAAGAAATTGAGATCATTGGCTAATTTATAGTGAATGAAATTATGAGTACTTCCAAAATCAATTAGGACTATTACCTTTTTCGTTTTGATATATCCTTCGATCTTGAGGGTTTGAGGAGTGCTAATTCTAGCCAATGCATTACACGATATCATGGGAGTCAACTCTTCAGATGAAATTGCTTCTATGTTTTCATCTTGAGATGGTTCTTGTTCTTGTTCTTCTTCCTCTTCAAAATCTATGTAGAATAATTTATTCTCACTAGACTTATGTCCCTTACTGTACTTGCTGTCACAATTAAAGCATAAACCTTTTTATTTTCTTTCCTCCAATCATTGAGGTGTCAACCTTGTAGGTTGAGGTGTTTTAGAAGAAGGAGCATTATTCTCTCTATATATGTTAGGATTGGTCCTTCTAGTAGCCATAGACATATTTTTACTTTCAACATTTCTTGCCACCCTAAATGCATTCTCCAATGATTTGGGTTCCCAAAGGAAAACCTTATGTTGAATGTTATCTCTTAAATTTCCTATGAATACATAAATCAAGTGCTCATCTGGAATATCTGTTACCTTTATATTCAATCTTTGGAAGTTCTCAATGTGCTCTGTAACTGAACCATTTTGCTTGAGATATATCAATTGGCTAAAGAAGGTATTTCTCCTTGTATCCTCATAATGTTCTATCATTTCTTCCGTGAAAATTGTCCAAGTGACAAGTGATTTGCAAGAACAAAGTCATCTATACAATACAAATTGATTGGGTTCTAAATATAAAGAAGCAATTCATACCTTTTGTGTATGTGGCACATTATGTAGATCAAATAATTGCTCCATCTGAAGTATCCATGTGATAGGGTCCTTGCCATCAAATTTCCTCATATCGATATTAGGAATGTGGTTGGTCTTCAACCAAAAGTTCGAGTTTCTTCATTCTTGATTCACCTTCCTTGTGTCCTCATCATGAATTTCATGGGATACATTTTCACTTTCAGGTGCCCTCTCTATTGCAAAAATTTTCCAATCCTTCCATGATCTCCTCTTTTAAACCATCCATCTTTGCCTCCATCTTAGCTTCCATCTCTTGTATTTCATCTTTTGTTACTATCATATTTTGTAAATCATTTATGTCCCTACACATTTATTCACCTTCATCAAGATTCCAAGTAGGAATGTCTGGAGGATTATTTGGTGTAGAAGTTCCCTTTTTTGGTGGCATGTTGGCCAAGTATCACTTGAAACTTTGATTTTGAGGTGGTTCTACTAGACAATATTCCTTTTATTGTATCTCTGAAATTTCGGCCCTTCTGAGTAATAATTTTATTATTTGCAGGTCTCTGATATTTCTTCTCTACAATTCCATAGGTCTGATCAACATTAGATGTGCCAAGTGGAATTTATGGTAACTTCCCCACGAATTGCTGATTTTTATCCTTTCTAGGAGATCTCACTTGTATAATGTGCCCTACACAAAATAATTGATATGAAATTCTGAAACTTGTACCAAAACTACTATGGTTTGTCCACTATCTAATGCCACTAGTCTCACTCAATTTGGATACTCTAGAAATAAGTTATGATTGTTTTACCCAGAACACTTGCTTGAGACTAGTCAATAGGACTAGTCATATACCCTATCTTCCACAGGGTGTATATATTAAGATGACCTAGAAGATGCAATTGTTACCAAAAGTACCTTACTAATTTCTGTGAATATCCTCCAGAGTTAAGGGTCTGAAACATTACAAAAAAAAAATTATAGTGAAAATTCTACAATGACTCAATTCAGGATGATTCCAGAACCCTATCTTAGAAAGGATGTATCTCCGAAAGTATAAGGACTCAGGAGATGAAATTTTAACCCAACGTACCTTGATCTGTCTACTAAATATCCTCCCAGATGTTCCTTCTGAATCATTGTAGAAAACACGTTATAGCAAAAATTCCACGATGTCTCATATGTAGCAGCGAAACCCCAAGACCTTGAGCTCTGATACCATATGTTAGGAACCAAATATAAATATTGTTGGAAGATTGGTTGTTGTCATTGATGTCAACCCTAGTCATTGGTTTTGGACCACAATATTGATGAAGGTATTTGGACATGAAAGACAATGCACATGTAGATAAAAAAACCCATGGATGGATAATATACATCATGTTGTTTCCAGTGGTATGTGGCACGTCACGTGGTTCCTCATGGTTGAGGAGAAATGAATTTTTGAAGATGACAAAGTGAATTGAAGAAGGAAGTACATGTAGGCCCTGAAGATAATTAAAGAAAAGAATTACAAAATAAGAAAGTGTCAGGTCGACCCTAATGTTAAAAGGAAGTGACATAAATGGTATAAATAAATATCATTATACATTCATTTGATATACAAGTAGAATTTCAGAGGAAATCAAAAGTAAAGAAGGCCATATTTTAAGGGAGGATGAAGCCTTTTGGTGATGTGTTCTAAGGTATGTTATTTTCAGGTCATCTTACCATTTTCACTATAACTTTTTTTCTATAACGATTCTGATAGTGAAATTGCTATGGTATTGAGATACATATCAAGGTACATGTGGTAAAAGTTCCATATCTTGATGCACTATAATTATGGAGATACACTCTATGGAAGATAGGGTTTTTGACCAGTCGTGAAGCTACTTAATAAACATGTTTTCCGGGTAAAATAGTCATAACTTCTTCATAGAGAATCCAAATGAAGTGGGACTAATTTCATTGGAAATCATATGGAATTTAGTTTCTTGTGTGCGAGTTTCATAATCTGATGTTAAATATTGAGCACGGTGAATTATATACAAGTTTTCTCTCCTGAATAAATCAGAATTGAATAAAGTCTACCATTCTTTCTATAACTTCTTTTGGGGGAGGATTCAAGGAGTGAAACTTGGAGAAGTTTCAAAGAATACATTGAGCAATATTATCTACAGGATCGGAGTATTCCAAGAATTGAAGAATTGCATAAATTGAAGAAGTCTTAGGAAGCATTATCAGGTTCTATGTGATGGTTGGTTGATGGTCATGATTTAATGTAAACTTGTATTATCTCTCATATATTGTTGGGTGGAAGGAAGGGGAAATGATGGAGATTTAAAATATTTCTTGATATTGGAGGATTGTATCTTCCTCTTGGAGGTTTATCCCTCCCTTTACATTTGGAAGTCATTACTTCACTTGAACAATAACTATTGAGTATTTCTCATATATTGTGCATGGTGTATTGTGGTGTATTAGTGTAACTCTTATACTATTTTTCATTGCTCATTGGATATAATTGAATGGTTTAAGTATAATTTGAAAAGGTTTGTAAATTGTACTTGATACTAATTCACCCCCCTCTCAGTATCAACAATTGGTATTAGAGAAGGTTGCCTTTAGAACAGTTTAATCACTGGAAGGAATATCCTGAGCAGAGATGGATGACCATGAGCACATTTCAAATGGGATTCAAAAATTTTGTGGAAGAAATTATGCATACTGGAGTGATAGAGTAAAAACTTACCTAACGGCTTTGGGAGTAGACATTTGGTACTCAGTTGTAAATGGCTATGTAATCCCAAATAATGCTCCAACCGATCCAAATGAGAAGAATCTTATGAGTTGTAATTCAAAATCCAGACATGTTATTATAGCAGCATTGGAACCAACCATTGCTAGCAAAGGGATGGGCGACAACACTGCTAAATAGGTATGGGAAAAACTCAAGAGTATCTGCGAAGGTGATCCAAAATTTAAGTAGGTCAAGCTTCAATGACATAGAGCAGAATTTGAAAAATTGAAGATGAATGAAAAGGAAGATATTGCAACCTATTTTCTTAGAGTTGATGAAGTTGTTATGTTATCAGAGGATTAAGTGAGTATCTCAATGAATCCTTGGTTGTACAAAAAGTGTTGAGACCACTTCTCTTGAAGTATGATGCTAAGGTCTCCGCCATTGAATAAACTAGGGACTTGACCAAAATGACAATGGATGAATTACATGGGTCACTTATAGCATATGAAATGAGAACAGGTATAGAAACTGACCAGCGAAACAATGAAGTAGCCTTTAAAGACATAAAGAAGACAAAATACAAGGATAACGACCTTGATGAAGAAATAGAAAACTTCGTAAGAATGTTACAGAAGGGAAGTGGAAGATACAAAGGTAAGTCACCTCTCAAATGCTTTAACTGTGGTAGAATAGGACATGTTGTTGAAAACTGCTACTATAAAAAGAGAAGTCTCAACAATAAAAAGAGCTTCTACTCCAAGGATGATGACATCTCCTCAGATGAGAGTGATGAAGAACATAATGATGGAGGAGAAGTCCTCTTCATAACCCAAGAAACCCAAGATGATAATCAAAAGAATTGTAAAGAAGAATAAATCATTTTTGAAGAAGATTCATATGAATAAACCAACCTTGATTCATTTTGGGGATACAAAAAAAATGCAGAGAGTGAACAAGAAGATGATAATATTGAAAAGTTGAAGCATGTTGAAAATGAAAATAGAAATCTTAGAAACACAAACATAATACTAAAAGGTGAATTGAGTAGTTGTGAAGAAGAGAATTACAAGCTTGAAAAGACCATTAATAGCTTGAAGGAACAATTAGAAGATTATGAGAAATTGAAAGAAGAATTGGATCACACAAAAGGGGAGCTACTATTGACAATAGAAAAGTTGAATAAGTTCGAAAAAAGCACTGAAAAGTTAGATGAGATACTTAGCAGTCAAAGATCTCCAAATGACAAGACGGGTCTAGAATACAATGACAATTTGAACACAAAAAAACAAGAGAAGGAAGTTAAAAATGATGAAACCAACACTCCAGAACAAGTTGAACAACAAGATAGAAGACTAGAATTCAGAAGGAATGAGACATCAATAAGATCCTCTCCCATCAGGTATGAAAGCAATCATTATGAAGGAAACTACAGAAGAAAATATTGTGAACCCAGATGGACCACACCACAAAGAAGATCACTTATGCCCAGGTATCAAAATTTATTTCTTGGACATTGTTATACTTGTGGAAATTTTGGACACAAGGCAATCAATTGTAGAATCAATGAAATGAATAAGTATGAAAGCTACATGAATGGTGAAAATAATAGACATGGAAATGTTCATAGACCTTTCAACAGAAATTATAATCCATTTGACCCATTAATGGATCAAAATATTGAATGTTACAACTGCAATAGTCCTGGTCACAAAGCACGAGACTGCAGAGAGATGAAGGAAGATTATCTTATGCCAAATGTATTTATACCAACTACAACATGGAAAAGGAAATAAATTCCACAGAATGAAAATTTTCGAATAGAATTAGTTGCTAAAGAATGCAAAGAAGACGATGAATGGTTCATAGATAGTGGATGCTCATCTCATATGACTGGAGATCAAAGCAATTTTGTCATCTTGAAGAAAAAGGGTGGAAATGTTGCATTTGTAGATGACTCATCTACCAAAATACTTGGAAAAGGAACTGTAAATCTTGGAAGTGAAAATGTAAAAGAAGGAAAATTCCTATTGGTTGAAGATCTAAAGAATAATCTACTCAGTGTTATTAAAATGTGTGATCAAGGATACACTCTTACGTTTGACTCCCAAAAATGTAGAATCAGAGAAAATAAATCAGGAAGATTGGTTGCAACTGCAAAAATAAGACCAAACAACATATACATCCTAGACATGAAGAAGAGAGAGAAGACAAAATCCACACAAAAGGATTCCAAGGAAGAAAAAGTCCCAGAGACCAAAAATAAGGATGAAGTATTATTGAGTGCCACATGTTCAGGGGGAGCAACCCCAAAGAAGAAGGTTACATTTTTTCATTAAACTCAGTGGGAGAATCCCTACCCTTTTCCATTGATGTCAAAGGGGGAGATAAATTGGGATCATGGTGATAGGGGGAGCATGAGTGTTTCCATCAATGACAAAGGGGGATATTTTTGGAAGATTGGTTGTTGTCATTGATGTCAACCCTAGTCATTGGTTTTGGACCGCAAGTTTGATGAAGGTATTTGGACATGAAGGAAAATGCACATGCAGATAAAACACCCATGGATGGATAGTATAAATCATGTTGTTTCCAGTGGTATGTGGCACGTCACGTGGTTCCTCATGGTTGAGGAGAAATGAATTTTTGAAAATGACAAAGTGAATTGAAGAAGGAAGTACATGTAGGCCCTGAAGATAATTAAAGAAAAGAATTACAAAATAAGAAAGTGTCAGGTCGGCCGTAATGTTAAAAGGAAGTGACATAAATGGTATAAATAAATATCATTATACATTAATTTTATATACAATTCGAATTTAAGAGGAAATCAAAAGTAAAGAAGGATAGATTTCAAGGGAGGATGAAGTCTTTTGGTGATGTGTTCTAAGCTATGTTATTTTCAGGTCATCTAACCATTTTCACTATAACTTTTCTTCTAGAACGATTCATATGGTGAAATTGATATGGTATTTAGAATACATATCAAGGTACTTGTGGTAAAATTTTCAGCTCTTTATCTGCTAAAATTATGGAGATACACTCTGTGGAAGATAGGGTTTTTGACCAGTCGTGAAGCTAGTCAATAAGCAGGTATTCTGGGTAAAACAGTCATAAATTATCCATAGAGAATCCAAATGAAGTGGGACCAATTTCATTGGAAATATTATAGATTGTAGTTTCATTTTTTCTAGTTTCATAATCTGATGTTAAATATTGAGCGCAGGGCATTCTGTACAAGTTCGCTCTCCTGAATAAATGAGAATTGAATAAAGTCTACCATTCTTTCTATAACTTCTTTTTGGGGAGGATTCAAGGAGTGAAACTTGGAGAAGTTTCAGAGAATACATAGAGAAATATTATCTATAGGATCAAAGCATTCCAATAATTTAAGAATTGCATAAATTGAAGAATTCTCAGGAAGCATTATCAGGTTCTATGTGATGGTTGGTTGATAATCATGATTTAATGTAAAATTTTATTATCTCTCATATATTATTGGGTGGAAGGAAGGGGAAAGGATGGAGAGTTTAAATCTCTCTTGATATTGGAGGATTGTATCTTCCTCTTGTATTTTTATCCCTCCCTTTACATTTGGAAGTTGTAGCTACCTTTGGAAGTCATTACTTCCCTTGAACAATAACTATTGATTATTTCTCATATATTGTGCATGGTGTATTATGGTGTATTAGTGTAACTCTTATATTATTGTTCATTTCTCATTGGATATAATTGAAGAGTTTAAGTATAACTTGAAAAGGTTTGTAAATTGTACTTGATATTGATTCACCCCCCTCTCAGTATCAACAAATATAGCATAGAAAAACCTCAGAATAAGTACTCAACACCTTGAAAAAGATATAAATTCAGATAATAATACTCTTCGAGGGGGAAACCTCCTTATGCCCACACAAATGTTTAATTACAAGATGATTCAAAATGAAAATGTCTCCTTGGTATATATAGGAGACTAGGAGGTATAATTACAACTAATGGACTAAAGCTGACATAAATAAAATAACATTACTAATATAATATGCCCCAATTAATGGGTAATGAGACACTATTTAGGGATTAACACAGTTGAGGCCACTATCAATGGTCGATAGGATGAAATGATCCCAGGAATAGTGCACAGTTCAACAACAAGTCCATGCCATACAGAGTAAGGTCATGGAAGTGACTCAGCGACTCTAGCCAGTACAGGATGCAACTTGCATACCTTTTGAGGAGATTGAAGGACAAGGTGAAGAACTAGAACAAGTGGTCACCACAGTGGAACAACACTTGGAAGGACATGTGATGGAGAAGGTTATTCAAGAGTTCATCGAGTAGGAGGTTATGGCGAAGCAATAGGTCGAGGTAGATCGAGCCAAGATTGAGGTATTTGATGTAGAGTTACCCAGATCAGAGCGACTTGGGATGAGTCATAGGTGAGTGTTGGGGGCTTGTTGGCCCTTGACCAAGTTTTGGAGAACCTTGGTCATGTTTGACCATTTCTGGGACTTTGACAAGCTTGTCGAAGGTGGATAGCAAGGCAAAGCGGATATTGTGGGATCTTGACCCATTTTTTAGGGAAATTTTGGGTTTATGGTTTATGTAATAGGTATGGGGATGTTGGCCCATGGTTTTACCCATGTTTAGGCCCTTTTGTAATGTATAAATAGAAATCTAGGTGATGTAAGTAGAGGGGAGAGACCTGTGTGTGTAATCTAGCTAGTGAGCTAAGTGCAAATGATTTGTGCATACTGTGTGTTGAGACCCTGTAGAGACTAAGTGAAAGTGATTATAAGAAGCCTATGTGTAGACTGTAGGGAGGCTTTGTGCTATAATATAGATCGGGGAAGGAGGGTTTGGTGAGGTGTGCGTAGATCTCCTCTTCTATGTGGAATGGGTTCTTATTTTTCTATGCTTGTAGAGGATTGACAGAAGACAATAAAGAAGAGAAGAGTTGGTGGATGTAGCCCCACACTTGGGTGAACCGCATATATCATGTGTTGTGGTTTCTTTGTGCATTATAGTTGTTATGTTATTGATGTGATTTATGCTTAGTACAGTGATATATGTTAGATGCACCTAATATAATATTATATTAGTGCTTATTAATGTGAATGAATGCTAGATATGATCTATTTCTATATGCTAAGTGCTTGGATGTATTAGATCTTTTGAATATTTTATTTCTCTATAACTAGGGTTTCAACCTATGATGTGAATAAAGGTTAAATACTGATGAATGTTAATCACTAGGTGCTCTGTTAAGTGTTGTAATAATAGATCTGTGTCCCATCTAGGTTGTATATGCTTGAGTCCTACAACCACCCCTACCTCTACCTCGGGTGAGACTTCATATTCTTCGCAGGTGTTGCCGAAAGGGCTAGTAGTTAGGGTTTTGTTGGTGCGTTGTTGAAGCGTTGAACCCTGGGTCTACGCTTGTGTCAATAGGTGCTAACATTTCTGGCACCATTGCCGAGGATGAATTGAATATTTTCCCTGGGTATAACAACAACTAACTTCTGATTTTGATGGTGCATCAGAAATCATAACCTTTGAAGATGGCACTTGCACCTGGCGACTGCACTGTCTCAACTCCATTGTTTCATTGTGGCTTCTTCTAGCTACACCTGGTAGCCCTTGGGAGAACACAACGATCATATCTGGTCGTTGATGGTGAACAAACACCAAACACAATCTTACTGCACATCTTTCACCTGGTGACTCCATGATTAAATAATCAATTGGCGACTCCACTAGTTTGAAATGGACAAAATCCTGGCTCAAAGGTTTTCTCCTTTTGATTTTTCTATTGTTTCCGGTTTTCCTAATGTTGTCCCTATTATGGATGAATAGAGCGATTATTTGCCCATATTTAGAGAACGTAAAGAGGAAAACCTGCTCAACATCTCTGTGAGTTTCGTGAACTCATGCATCAGTGGGAGATACATCATGCAGATTTATTATTAAAAATGTTCATGTTCTCGTTAGCAGGGGATGCTCATGAATGGTATCATTCCTTACCCCCTGCTAGTATTTCCTCCCTAAGGTAATTTCATGCAGCATTCAATAGGTGTCGTCAAAAGTATTATTCCTCTGAGTTAATCTTGTCATAATTGTTGTGAGTATAGATATGATGTTCAAGACATAGTTCATTCTTGAGAAAGTTGTGAGGATGAGGGACATCCCTCAGAGGAGTTGATGGAGCTGATACAATCACTTTCTACAAGTATAGAGGAATTAAAGGCAGATTTTTCTCGCCACTCTACGAAGAAAATGTAAGGGATATTCCGGTCTTGGAAACAGATGTTATTGGTATCCCTACTTATGATGAAGAAGTGATGTTAGATACTGACCAAGAACAAACAACTTTTGACGGATATCCTAGTGAAGACAACAAAGAGTAGAGCTCTTCCATGGTTCTTATTTATAGTGATTGTGAAACTGATCTTGGGGAGAGCCATGAAGAAGAAAATGAGGAGCCACGTCTCTTGGCTATCTTGGCTCAAAATTTTTCCCCTTTCAATTTCTCATCCATATCTGGTTGTCCACATCCAGTGATGGCTATAGACGAATGGGATGATTATCTTCCAAGATTCAAAGGAAGCAAGCATGACCATCTCGATGAGCACTTATTAAAATTTCATGTATGCATGCTTGAATATGGCTTCTTTCATGAGGATGTCAGGATCAAGATGTTCATCTTTTCTTTGGAAGAAGATGCTCTTGGATGGTGTCTATCTCTCCCTACTGCTAGTATCCATTATTTGAAGGATTTTCACAATGCTTTTAATTCATATTACGAGAAGATTTACCCTGCTCATCTTATTTTTTATGACTGTTGTAAGAGGTTTGCACTCCACATTCTGCAGATGATAGAGTGTTCGTTGTGTGATGAGTCCGGTGAAGATCTTATTGAGAGATAAAACAAGGATGACAGTGAGTATTTTGCAAATACAGATTAAAGTTTTTCTATCTCTATTTCCCAAGAAGAAGTCCTTCCAGATATGATTGATGATAGCGTTGATGATGGCATAACTATGGATGCTTTATTTTTCACCCCTAGTACACCTGCTGTCTCAGATTTAAAATAATAAATGGTTGAAGAAAAAAATCAAGATATTGCTCTTTTCTCTTTGCAAGATAAAAGAGTTTTACACTCACCTACGCTTGAAGAGTATTTAGAAGAATAAAGCATAGTCTTCCAATCTTCTTATGAAAGTGAAATCTCCTACCAAGAGCAACATGATAGAGAGAAAGAGCCATCCTTGGATACACATGAAGAGACTTCTTTCTCTCAGCTAGAAGATGTTTTTAGAGTAGACAAAGAAGAAAAGGAGCAGTAGAAGGGGCGGTTTATCTTCTATCCAGAGGCTGTAAGTGAGAAACCATCATCTGAGTTCAATCAACCTCCATCAACCTCTCATCCATCTATGCCTACTAGAGATAGTCAGCCATGTGTGAGCAGCTGTGTGATAGAGCAGGCTGCCTGTTATAAATTTTCTGAAGTTTTCAACTTGGCCTATGATCCTGTGAAGGAATACATGGAGTTGTATTTCCTTCATGTTTTGGATCCCCTCAGCTTTATCCTAACCTCAACATTAGGAGGAAAGCTAAAGGATGTAACCACTCTGTTGTCACGGTTGCATCATTTGTTACTAATCACGGACAAAGTGAAGGAGCTTCTAGTTAGGAAGTTAGATGAATGGCTATGGTGGAATTTTTCTATCAGCTAGCACTATGTAAAAAATCAATTAGTATAGGAATGTACATAAATAAGATCCTTCGGAGCCCATGCATTTTGATTTTGTATTTAGGATAGTGTGCTTGTCGGCCTTTAATCCTCGGTAGGATGTTTTTTGAGCATGAATCCATACCCCAATGCAGAAGGTGACTGGAACTACTTGTTCTTGGTAGCTTGCAGGGAGAATACCATCCCCTATGGAGCCAAATTTTATCACCTATAGTTTTCAAGGGAAGAAAGTTGTCCAAGTTCATAGTCTACATAAGAAGCATCCGAGAACAACATGCAGAGCATCTCATTTTGGTCTTAAAATACAAACAGACGGGTTTAATTTTGTTAGCAGTGGAGATTCTAGGAGCATTCCAGATTAACACCCCCCGGGTATTCAGTATTTCAAAATTGCATGAAGTATAGCGCCATGAGAAAGGTTGAAGCCTGAAGTCCCGAAGAATATCTCGACTGTCGATTCAAAAAGGGAATATCTGATCCATTGATCTGAAGAGGGTAGATTTGAGAGTTGATCATCAATCCTCACCCAATATCACAAAATTGATGGGCACAGTCCATTGCGGGGATGTGATGTACTCGGGCGATAATTTTCTTGAGCAGTCCTGCAATTGAAGTCGTGGTTTGGAAAAAGTAATACGTGGCAAAAGGTGGTGGATTGTGGGCTCAAAAGCAGTGTGAACTCAAATCACCATTGAGAGGCCACACAATCATGCGTTTATATAGCGTCCTATCCAATAGCAGCATGTGGCCGACCCCTGGGCATTAAGCCATGTTTCAATCCCGACAAAAGATAGGTAATGAAGTGAGGTGGTAGTTGAGACCTCGTCTCACCCCATAAATGGAAATCCAGAAAGGACTGGCAAAGGAGAGCTTGCGTGTGACAGGGGAAGGCATGCACAGTCTCACTGAGAAGACACAGGCGTATGGCATTGGATGAGAAGCTCAAGCATGCCTCTGCTGGGTGAATTTTTGAGTGTATGTATGTAGTTTTGATTATTTTTGAGGGTCGATGGTTGAGATATGCTCCCACATTGTAAAGTTTTTATAAAGAATGCTAGTTATATGGTTATGTAATTTGATCTAAGACTTCTAGTTTAATGAAAGTCAACTTCATGTTTCCATGCTTTATTGCCTTTGATACTGAATTTTCATGATTGAAGGATTCACATGGATGTTTATGACTGAGTTGTAATGGATGTTGGATTATAGCCTGATTATAGAATTTTCAGTCTCTTGAACTTTGAATCCAAGAAGATCTTCTTTTCTGAGTTTTTCTTCCTTAGACTGCTAGAAGACCTATTGTCCAGAGCATACCTTTCATTTTCTCCTGAATTTATTCCTCCTTCTCACCCTTACTACAAATTACTGACTAAATTTGAATCGAGACCTCATTTGTGTGTGCATCCTGGTCCAATTTTCCGAGTTAAAACGATATTATCCTGAGCATGCACCCATTCGACCCCCTTTAAAATTGTTCATTGTGACACATAAACTGATCGGTACTGGGCTTACCTCTGCCGCAATCCAGAGGTGAATTTTGGTGCTAACACCATCGATGTGGAATTTATAAATTTTACCATTGTAATGGGATTAGAGCACAATAGATATTTCTCAAAATTCTCATTGATTATTGGGAACCTGAAGCGGATGCCTTTATTATAAGATGGAAATTGTTGAGGATTGAAACATAAGACATATTTTTCCTTACAGAGTGGCCTCGATGAGGAGATGTAGTAAATTTAAAGGGAAAAGGATCCATTGGTTTTACCATCAATGAATACATTTCATTGTATTGTTACATTGAGACAGAAAAGGTTGGGAGTCAACTCCCAAGAAGGAAAATAGAAAATATTGGTCTGAATATTATTGTATTGATGATTGCCCATATTTTTGAATTTATTTCATTACACCAAGCTTCCAGGACATTGATGTATTATGCATGGGAGTGCTTGAGTCCTATAATATATGATTGGATTAATACACTTCTCACATGCATGAAATCCTAATTCATAAGGTGTAAGAAGGGAGAATTGAATAACTTCGTCTTTGGAAGCCTCTTCTGCTACTGTTTCTTCAAGAGAGTACCTATGATTAGTCTAAGAGTGGACATCCATCTGCACTACGTTAGATATTGCATGATGGAGCAGTGTACCAAGGTAATCCCGAGGAAAGGAGGATGACACTTAGGTGATCCTTGGGATGATACATTCTTCGCTTGGTGAGAGCGCCATGTAGTTGCACTCGAGGATTATCCCTATGTAGTGATCAATTACTGCAATGACCCAAAGATACCTCTATATCCTAATAGTTCCTATGTAGATATCATTATAAATATTTTTCTTTTCAATTTATTTGATTTTTATGATTTAAACAAAATAAAATGTTTTTTTGTGGATCAAGTTGATAACAATGATTGTTTGATCATACAGATGAGGGTCTGAGGCATATAGATGGATTTTCTCTGCATGGTCAACATGATCATCATGGAAAAATGTGTGGAGACATTAGTAGAGTATTAGATAACAACCATAGGAATCTAGACAAATTGGTGTGCCCAGTGCCAATGGTAGAAATTGAAGATCTCTTGGAGCATATGCAATGACATGTAGTTTGTTGGACATTTGGTTTATATTGATGGACAGTTGGTTTTGATAGATGGTTTTCATTTATGTCAACCCTTAGAGATTGATTTCAAACCTTGGAGAAGTCCATTAGCCGAAATTTATGGTTAAGGAACCCGAGTTTGTTTGAGGAATTAAGACATGAATATGAATGATTTTTTAGGTGAGACTATTTTGGATGGATAGTACATGTCGTTTTTTTTCTGGTGATATGTGGTACATCACATAACTCCTCACGGTTAGGGATTTATGGATTTGTGAATTTGGAAAACCCTTTTGAGTTATCTAGAAGCTGCTAGAAGGTCAAAGAATTCAATTATTCTAGAATATCCTAGAAGAAGTTTACTAGTGAAATTGGTTGTAACTAGGATTTAATCATGGATAAAGTTGTTGCAATAATAAATTACTTAAATAATAAACTAGTTACAACAAGAAGTTATTTGAGGTTAAATAAGTTATGATTTTTCTAATTAAAGAAAGTGCATTATCCCTAGAAGATGGAGAAATGGGTAAAACAATTACAAGGAAACTTCTAGAGGAACACACTTGGAAAGTATAAGTAGGAGAGAAAGGGAATCCTATTAGAACCTATTGAACTTAGCTGAATATCTATTTTGTGAAAGGATATTTGTAGGTATAATTGAAAAATATGAGGTCGTGCGAAGATGAGGAAGTGAAGAATGTTTGAAGACAAATTTTTAGAGCTGTAGAGGGAAAGGGATTTTGAAAAAACCTAATTATTGAGATCCTCGTGGGTCAACATATGGGTGTCTAGTGAGGCACTTGCTTGACGGGTAGTGTGCAACAAGAGAGGCACTGGTAAAGTTGGGAAAAAAGGATGGAACATTCTACATAGGCTAAGGTATGGACATCTGTGATCTAATGTTCTAGGTCAGTCACAAAGATACAAGCATGAGTATATGATTGTGTTGAAGGGTGTATGATTATGGCACATGGTTCAGTTTTGAAGTATAAGCTTGAGGCATACAATAAGTGCATGGTACAAACCCTAGTGTGTGGATTGAGGAATTTCTGTTAAGGTATATTGTTGGTCATGTTAATTACTTTATCAACGAGTTTATGGAACTTTGTTTATGAGGTATATCACGATGATGTGATGCTAGCTAAAGTTATACCATTGACATATTGAGGAACATTATTGATACATGTTTGGAGGCACTATTGGCTGGATAGAACTTGTTGTAATGAATTTTTTGAGGAAGATATGATTACTGGTGCATGTCTGAGTTTTATTGGTATATCTTATGGTACATTGTGAGAGGATTTTGTTAGTGTTGTTGGTATATAATTGGTACACACTTGAGACTACACAATGGTGATGTTTGGAACATGGTTTGATGTGAGGGTTTTGTTGGCAAATATTTAATAGACAACGAATGCTTGTCATTGATGGCAAGTACAACAATGAAGATGGCATGAGTACAGAAAGTACGTAATAGATTGGCATTATGAGAAGACACTGCAGAGAAGATTCGAATAAGCTCAAAAGAGATAGTGCAGAGGATTTTTGGCAGATCATCAATGGCAAGATCACAGTAAGTGGAACAAAGTAAGCTCGGGAGGAGAAGCATCATTTATGGTCGTTGGATCTCATTTACAATTCCCGATGATCGTCAGATCAAGTTTTGATCGGGAATGTTGATCCCACACTATCTCGGAGCTTCGCCTATCACGAGTTGGAGAGGCAAGATACATAACCACCGAAATTGTGATATGCAAAATCGCGATTTATTCACAGCCATCAGATCGAGGTTTGTTTCTGGACCGTTGATCAGAGCTCCATCTCATAGCTTCGCCTATCGCGAGTTGGAGAGGCAAGATACATAACCGTTGAAACCGCAATATGCGAAATCGTGATTTATTCACAGTCGTTAGATCGAGGTTTTTTCTAGACCGTTGATCTGAGATCCATCTCGGAGCTTCTCCTTTCATGACTTGGATAGGTAAGAAACATAACCGCCGAAATCGTGATATGTGAAATCGTGATTTAATCTCAGCCGTCAGATCAAGGTGTGGTCTGGACCATTGATATAAGCTTCATTTTTGAGTTTCGCCTATCACGACTTGGAGTGACATGAACCTCCATCGAAGAACTCACGAGATGAGAGATCGCGATAAGATATGGATCGTCGGATCTATGGAGATTTCAATCGTTGATCAGATGAAGTTTATAAAATCATGAAGCGCCTTTTTGGCACAGCCTATGGTCACTGTTGGTGGTCACGAGAAGGGAAGGAGTCAGCTCTGATAAGCTCCATTTCGAGGTTTCGGGGATCGTGGATTGGAGAGTCGAGATGCCTCATCTCAAGATTCACAAAATGAAAAATCGCGAAAGCACTTTATGCATAAGCACATGGTCTCAGCCGGTGGTCACGCCATCGAAGAGCTAAAGAGAAGAGTACGTGCAGACAATCTATTTTTCGACATTTCAGGGATCACAACTTGGAGATTCGAGATGCCTCATCTCCAGATTCATGAAACACGAAATCGTGAAAGTAATTTATGCATAAGTGCTTAGTCATAGCCATGGTCATATAAAGGAAGGAGTCAGTGCAGAAAAACTCTGTTTTGAAGTTTCAGAACTCGCGACATGGAGACTCAAGAAGTCTCATCACATAATCTTTGAACTGTGAAAGTGAAAAACGCATAAATCAAAACTAATCCAATGGTGCATATGAAATTGAAGGCGATCGGAGGGCTACTTTTGCACATCACAGTGTAACTGCCAAAAACCACTGATGGTTTCTACCAGAGGACTCGAAGACACTTCGGGGTGATTAACATAGGATATGAAGAGTCTCTGGGAATCTTCAAGAGGGATGAATATGCTCGTGGAGGTGATTGATAGCTGGATGAGCATTGAAGATTGTAACTGGAACAGAGAAGGTGAGCTCAACTGTCACAGAGAAGACGAAGAGTCTCAATTGCCAGAGAGGCTGAGGAATCTCAGCATAACATACAGTGATGCTGAATGAGTGGAAAAATGGCCAGAGAAGCTGAAGAGTCATGATGATGATCAGACAAAGCACTCGAGTTGTGGAGGATATTGGTGTGGTGTGAGTATGCAGAGGAAAAGCATGCATTGCATGCACAAGGTGCACAAAAGCTATAAATGCATAGTACATAGAAGAGATTGGATTGTTGTTGTTGTTGGGATTGTTGTGGATGTTGTTGAAGGTGATTCGTGCATGAAGAAGGATCAGAGTGCAGCAACTGAAAGGAAAAGAAGTAGAACTATGTAGTGAATGGACATGGCACATAGAGCGTAAAAGAAGAAGACTAGAATGGGCAGCGAATGCATGCTGGAAGACGACGAGGAAGTCTGAGTAGCAAAATCTTGCAGAACAGTGATGAGACTAGTAAGCTATTATTAAACACTATATCATTGTAATAGGATTCAGTATTTCACATTCATAATCCAGGGAGGTTGGGAGGTGCTAGAGAGGATTGGTTTCCTTAGAGGTTCAAGTGGGGGCTTGAACACAGGGAGTTGGTGCTTCCTTCTAGTTGGTGCTAGAGAAACCAAGGAGTTGGTGCTTCCTTCTAGTTGGTGCTAGAGAATCTAGGGAGTTGGTGCTTCCTTCTAGTGGATGCTAGAGAAAAATAGAGAGTTGGTGCTCTCAGCAAGTTGCAACTTGCAAAACAGAGGTTGTATCCTCACAATGAATTGGTGATCAAATGTATGATAATGTAGAGAATGTAAATAATACTTATCATATAAAGAAGAAGAGGTTTTTACCCTGTATGGGTTTCCTTGGGAAATATCTGTCTCTTTGTTTCTCATATATGTGACTGATGTTGAATGTACCATTACTCATTTCCCTGCATTATTGTGATCATCATTGAGTGCCTTGTAAATATTTTAAAAGAAGCATAATTGTTTAAGCACGGTGACAACTGATTCACCCCCGCTCTCAATTGTTCAACATGTTTATGGTATTTGGATAATGGATAATATGATGTATTGATAGAGTACATTTTTTGGTCATATTGTTATATCTCTTGGTATATGATTGAGTTACATATTGGGACATATAGTTGATGAGTTAGCACATACATGAGGTATATTTTGTGGTGATGTTGTTACATCTTGATGAGTCATAGTTTGATCTATAGTTGATGCATGATTGGTACATGCTTGGTACATTGTTAGAGGCACTTTCTAGTAGTATTGTTAGCACATGGTTCATGGATGATGTGGCATATATGACTTGGTATACATTTAGAAGCACATGTTTATTGTGGTACATCTTGTTGATGTTTGTGAGTAGTCTTGGTTGATGTACATCTTGGTGATATTTTGTATATGGTTGAGAGTTGTCTAGGTGATCAATCTTGGTGAATAGATATTATTTGGTTGATGATATTGATGAGATAGGTTGATGTGAAAGGTTTGTGTGACAAGTTGTATTTTCCATACTTGATGCACTTGTGTTGGTACAAATTGTTGGTATAGGTTTTTATAGTTTGTTGGTACAAGTTGTTATAGGTTGTTTGGTGCAATTTGATTGGTACAGGTTGTTGGTACAAGTTGAAATTAGCAGTGGTTGATTTAGTGACAATGACATGTTGTCTACATTTGGCATTTATATTTCAGGGTGGTTGGACGGGGAAAGGAAAAGGGGTTGTAGCCTCCTTCTGGTTGGTGTTGGAGAATCAGGGAGTTGGATTTTCCTTCAGGTTGGAGCCTAAGAACTAGGTGTTTGTAGCCATATTTCGATTGTATATGGATAACCCAAGGGTTTGTATCCTCCTTCTGGTTCGAGCTAGAGAATTAGGGAGTTGGAGATTCCTTCAGGTTAGATCCTGAGAAACTAGGGGGTTGGAGCCTCCTTCCAGTTGGATTTGGATAATTGGAAGTTAGTGCTTCCTTGAATGTACTTCTTTGACATATAATAAAAACATTTTGGTGTTTTCTCTCGCATTGGATTTCCACGTAAATATTGGTGTACTATGTATTATGTGGATGTGTTTATTATTGTTTATTATGCACTGATGGATGTTAATGTTTATGATACAATAATATATTGATGATGAAATGATGAAGATGGTTGAATAAGTTAAAGGAATATAAGTTATAGTTAAAAGTGGTATAAATTGCTCATTATTGATTCTCCCCCCTCCTTAGTAATCCAACAATTGGTATCAGAGCAGGTCCTTCAAAAATAATTCTAACTACTAGAAGGAGATAATGGACTATGTTAGGATTTGGGTACCATAGTTTGATGGTTAGAAATAAGACTTCTGGAGAAGATGAATAAAAAAATATGTACAAGCATAGGGATTCGATTTTTTGCGAGCAATAGTAGATGGACACAAAGCACCAACCAGTCCCATAATAGATAAGGATAGAAATAAACTTGAAGACAATGATTCTAGAGCCATAAATGTTATCCTGAATGGGTTAACTGAATCAATATACACAAAAGTTGTGCACTATGAATCCGAAAAAGAAATCTGGGATGAACTGAAGAATATCTACGAAGGAGATGCCAAAGTTAAAGGAGCCAAACTTCAAACCTTTAGAACCAAGTTTGATCAATTGAAGATGAATAAAGATGAAAAAATTTCCTCCTACTTTCTACAAGTTGATGACACAGTCAATTCCATTAAAGGTTTGGGAGAAGAGATGAAGGAAACAATCATTGTTCAAAAAGTGTTGAGGTCTCTACCTATAAGATATTATCCGAAGATTTCATCCCTGGAAGAAAGATAATATCTATACACCTTGAGCATGGATGAGCTACATGGGATACTTATTGCTTATGAAATGAGGGGAGAAAGAGAAGACCCAATTACAAAGGAAGCAACATTCAAAGCATATAAGAAGATAAATAAAAAGAGTAAGAAAAATCCAAATTCAGAATGGAGTTGCAGTAATGATTTAGAGGAAGATGAAGAAATGGAAAACTTCATAAGAAAATTTCAAAGCAGGACCAATAAATGCAAAGGTTCCATTGAAATGTTTAAATTTTGGTAAAATTTTTCATTTTACAAATAAGTGCTTGATGCCAAGAAGTCAGATAGTGATGAAGAGGAAGATCCCAAAAAAGAAAAGAAGTATAAAAAGGGAAACAAAAAAAATAAAAGGAAAGTCTTCAAGAAAAATCTCTACTCAAGAGAAGACATTTCCTCATCTGATGAATATGATGAATGCCCCAGTGATTCCAAAAAATTACTATTTATGGCTAGGGAAAATCAGAAAGGAACCTCTGATGGTTCTAAAGAATACGGAGAATTCAATCTCAAAGGAGAGCTAATTAGTTCCTTAGAAGAACTAAGGAAATAAAGAAAGAAAAAAAAGTCACTCAAGGAAGAACTAAAGATAAAAGGAGCCCAAAATTTTAACTAAGAGGAAGTCAAACATATAATCATGAATTTGAAAGTCCAGGTAGAAGAGGATCGAAGGATTGGAGAAATACTCAGAAGTCAACTAGAAGGGAAGGAGAAGATGATTGAAAGGGTGGAAGCATAAGTAGTCACTCTAAGAAAAGATCTTGAGAAGAAGGACATAAAACAATATAGAACCAAAACATTGGATAAGATCATCAACAATCAAAGGCCATACTATGACAGGTCTAGACTAGAATACAACCAGATGCAAACTTAGAAAGGTTCAAACTTCATGATGAAAGAAACATAACAAAAGAGTTATGAAAATGTTCTCAAAGGAAGGAATCATGGTCAACAAGAATTAGAAAGGAATGAATACACAATACCTTCTACATTTAGGAAACAAGGAAACGTCAATCATGGTCAGCGAGGACAGGAACCCAGAAGAGCTACACCACAAAACAAGATCATTCACTACTAGGTATGTAAATTTAGTTTATGGTCATTCTTTTAATTGTACTAACTTTTAACATGAATCTATATATTGAAGGGTGTATGAAAGAAATGATAAGGAAAAAAATGCTTATGTAACCCCACAAAATATTGAATTTTATAGATGCCACAACTATGGATAGAACTCGAAATTGTAGAAGTATGATAAATCCTCCCATGAAATAAAATATTGATGACAGATACAAGAAGGCTTGGAGAATAAGTGAAAAACAAGAGGAGAAGGTAAATGAAGAACATGTCCAAGGAATCATACTTTCAAAATTTGCAGCAACATAAGATCATGATGAATTTACGAGAAAAGAGGAAAGTGTTAGAATTAAAGTAGAGGATGAAGAAGATGTCAAAGCTCAAGATGATGACAAAATTTAGAAAGAGGATGAAAATAAAAATGTATCTAGAGACGAAGAACAAGATTACACTGCATTAGAGTAGGTATTGTTCTAAGCCATTCGGCTTGGACACTCCTAGTATTATGAATTTTGAATAGGGGGTGTCTAGGAAAAAACTCTACAGATCATAGATTTATCCTTCGAGCAATGTGAAGTGTTTCAAATTGATGATTATAGAGTTAGAAAACACCAGTATACACATTTGACATTTGATGATCAGTTGCAGTAGTGAAGACTTCATGATAGTGCAGTGACAGATGGTGTTAGGATATTTAGACACTTAGGAGTTAGTTAAGATCTACTTGGTCTAATATGTCGTTAGGTAAAAGTGTGTTTCTTTAGTATGCATTAGTATGCATTTGTAGTTAGGAAATCCGACGGTCACGATATGTTCCCG
>ML790439.1:628817-639625 GCA_009831015.1 Picea engelmannii
TTATATATACAAGATACTAATTATGATTATAATAACTCAAATCAACTATCTAATTATCAGCTACAATATTTCTTATTCACAAATGTACACTATGGACATCCTACAGATTTGATTAAAACCTGCAAAACTCGTGTATATTCTCTACCCTTAGACAACCAAGGATCTCTTTTGATTTTTTTATATTTTATGAAAAAGAAACAGAAATTACTGAAATTAAACGATCTAATATAAATCTAATTAAACTTCTATCTATATTAAACTACTTAATAAAAACTGTAAACAAATTACTAATTGACTTGGAAATGCTCCAAGTCTGCCCTGTGTATGATAACTTCTAAGTTGTTCGGGGAGGAAACTCACACCGTTTAGTCCTTAAGCTTCTCGTAAATGATCAGATGTGCTGCTTCTTGAAGTATATTACAGGACAAACAAGACATAAAAGAAAATCATAACAATCTTCTGATGATAAATCTCTGCAATAAGGGAAACCTATTATGCAAGGACTTATATAACAATTCAATTTATGAAGAAGACAAAGCTATCATTCACAAAAATGAATTAATAATTGTTATGCCTTTTATCGATTTGGAGGAAACAAGATATAGATAACAGTAATAGAGTTATATCATTTGAATTTGATTTAGATAGCAAAGTAGTCATAAACCATAAACAAATTGATATACAAAACTTGAAACACAATGTTGATATATTGAAAAGCAAAAGCTATGACAAAACATCAATTCTGCTCCATTCTGTATCAGAATTCTATATCCTTGTTCTCCCACAACTGAGGATGATGATTATTAAAAAAATCATAAGTTTATATAGGTTTCTCACAAGGTAAAACATCCTTGTGGATAATATCAAATAAGTTTACATATCCTGGGAGATATCCCATAATCACCTAAACTGAGGAAATAAAATGCAAGTAAAATATGTATATCATCCCCTAACTGCTCATGATATCTATTGCCAATTCGAATTTTCCTGCAATAGAACACAAAGATCAGATTAGAAGGATATTTTATTAAGAAAACAATAAAAAAAATGACTCTACAGACTTAGCTACAGAATCACCTGATTCTGTAGCTAGTCAAAAATAGCAAACAAGACCAGGTATAATCAAATAAAATCAAATCCAAAATGAATTACTAATGATTCAATTAAAATTATCCTTCAAATTGAAAAGAATGCAATCGAGACAGGGTAAGAATGCTCTGTTTTTCCAATCGACATAAAATCGGATCAAATCTTAACATGATTGTGTCATAAATGCAATCAATGGCGAATCAAATTGTATAAGATACGAGACAATCATAATTGATTTGTATAGGATTCATATCGTTTAATCAATTGCCAACATAGAAAAACGGTCACGATTTCATGCATAACTATATCCATAGAATCCAGCCACAGATCTCGTTCGCTGAGTCTCAAACAGTTCACAAGTATGACGGAAATAATGGTCATAACTGTCATTGACTAGTTATAGTCATAACAGCAGATTGATATCATTCAGTTAAAAGCACGATATGTAAATTGCTTCAATTGTAATTGGATGAAATCATACTCCATAAATATCGACTCAACGATTTTCATGTTTGATCACCACACAGTCAACAGACAGGGTCTTGACAGAGTCAACAGAATCCATAATACAAACCGGGCATATAACTGAGATGGATATGACTGAATTTAATTATAGACACAAATTGTAAGACTGGATACGATCAATTTCATTCCTCAAATTGAAATCAAACAATATATTTGTTACCATCGAATGCAGTTCAAATCGTAACAACCAGTATTCATATCCATTCGAAATTCGATTATGTAACAAATGATAAACGAATTGATCTTAACATAGAATATACAATTAGAACAGCTAACCAAATTTCCCATCATATCACACAGGATATAACCAAATCAAACAGAGATATTGTTTGTATTCCAAAAATAGAAAAGATATCATCAATTCTTAATAACAGAGTATTCAAATCAAATCATGATCAATCAAATTAAATCTAATCAAAACCAATCCAAAAATTAATAATCAAAACTTATATACAACAAATGCATGACAGAGAAGGTCAACAATGTATACAGAGTTTATGATCATGCCATATAAATGAGTGAAATTTATACCAGCAAGATTGTTGAGGCTATGCCAATTTAGAATTGACGATTGTCGTGGCTGACTCGACATTCTTGAACAGAATTGAACCAGTTGTTCATTGCTTCTTGTCAGAGGGTTCCACCTTCACGTTATGACCAATGAGCTTTGCCACTTGGTTTTCCAAATCATGGATTCTAGATTGCAACATAGGCACATCCAAGTAGTATCTCTCCAACCATAACCCACACTGATCGCAAGGTGGAGAAATAGGTTGAGCAGTCGAGGATTTCGATGATTCACCGAGGGCTCCTTGAGGTAGTTTAATACCAGGAAAATTAGGATCATCCCGCAGACAAGGTGGCAAATTCTTGACAAAGTCATGAGGAGGTTTGTCACACAAGCCTTCCGAGTAAGGATACTCATCAGCGAGAAAACGCTCAATCTCTGAATCAGAGTCTTCGCTAACCACGATAGGTTCTGATTTGGCAGAGGATTTAGGCTTATTTCTCGCCATTCGAGATATTAACCTGGCATTTTTCTTGCCTTTAGAATTAGCACCAGCTTTAGCTTTAGGCTTTTTGGTCGCGGGCTTATTAATTTCAACCTGTTTAGTCACAGCCATAGGCAAATTCGTAGGTGGGTCGGGTAGGGGTTTGGGTAGAAAAACGCTATAAGGCACAGGGGGAATAGGCTGGGTTTCGGTTATCATAGATTTATCAACCTGTGGAGGGTCCGATTCTTCGAAGCCATTACGACTGAGGAAATCAGCCCAACAATCACGACGTAACCCTAACTCGTAAACCAAAATCATTTTAATCAACGCCAAATGGAAGAGGCTGGTGTTGGCTTGGCTACGCTTGTACCTTTTAGCCATATTGAACAAACTTCTATGCAGGTAGTGGGGCATACTAAGTTCAAAACCCATAAAAATCATCAATAGACGAAGGTGAAACAAGAAAATGAACCCGTACCTTCCCTCACAAGTAATGAATTTCTTGATTATCATTAGGATATCATACCAGCGTGGTTTCAACATTTTTGCAGGTAAGCCTTTGTCGTAGGAGTTCACCATTCGAGACTGGAATAACAATGTCCACGGGACATCATCTACCTTGCAACTTTTGTACCACTTATGTCCCGTAACAGGCAGGCTAGTTGCCGAGCTGAGAAACTGTTCATTAATTTCAGGTTGAACACCTCCAACTTTGGATCGACAGCCATCGAATGATAATGCAAATTTCCGAGCCACGATAGGATTGTAACCATCGAACTTCTTTATAAACGGGAGCCACCCAAACTTTTCCAGGTCGCTATAAGCGCCATCAAACATCAGCAACGCTTGACACCCGTTAGGCTCGGCTCTTACGACAGGAGCCATGGCTTCTGTTCATGATAGGTTTTGGATTAAACATACAACACACAGGAGTAAAAATGATAGGGTTTAACAGCTGCAGGCGTTCAAAGGGGAGTGAATGCATGTAATGCGTGCGAAGGTGGTGGGATTACCACCGCCATGCAGTGCATTAATGGCTGGGTACAGTGATTTCCCATCAGCAATCAACACATTAATCGGTCAACCCAAATCGGTGTACAACCACATCAACGTGCCATCGATCAAACATAAAACAAATACCATATGTTAAATTCATGCGCCAAGTGTATAGTTCGATCAACATGACATCCAAAGGTTTTAACAATGCGACAAGTGTAAAACATTGCCACTCCAATATGAAACCAAATTGATATATGACCCATGCGTTTTTTGCATAATCAAAGTGTAAAAACATTGCAACCAATGACTATATGAAATCGATAAGTTAAGAGCTCAAAACAATAAGAATCATATCATATATAAAACAAAAATCAACCATGACCCTTATGAAAACAAACATAACTCATAACTTAACATTTTCAATAATTTACCAAAGAAATCAAGTTGTGCAATCAAAGTGAATGGATATCATTTCGTAGTCATACAATAAACCAATGGTAAAGTGTCTTTCAGAAAATCAATAAAAGACTACGACAGTCCAGACAACAATGGAGGAGTTTTCACACTTTCAGTTGTGAAAACTGAAACGAAATCAAAATGCAATTGTCACAAGAAATGAAACCAACGTCTAGTTGCAAAATGCGATGATGACTTGTTGATTTAGAAGACAATTAGGTGTAGCCAGCTTTTTTAGGGCAATTAAAAAAAATATTATTGGCTGGCAACATGAAGGCGTTCAAATGCTCTGCCACCGAGTCTCCATCTCTCATCCTCAAGTTATACAACTTCTTTCTTAGGAATAGTTTATTTACCAGGGACTTAGACTGATACAACTTCCCCAACTTTTCCCATAAATCCTTGGGTGTAGCTTCCTCTGACACATTCAGTAATACTGAATCAGAGAGACACAGTTGAATTGTTCTCTTTTCCTTCCGATCCGTCTTTTTCCAGTCATCTACAAAAGTTCTTGTAGGTGCAGTACCTGGATCTACTGTAATCCACTGATCTCTGTCCACCAAAAGATTTTCCATCTTGAGCTTCCATAGCTCAAAGCTTTTCCCATTAAACTTCTCGATCTCCATCTTCGAATTGCTTGCCATTTCTTTTCACCTGAAAAACAATACCGTAGATCTCCCACTATAACAAGGCTTATCCTCGAGCCAAACCCTTGACGACAAAGGCGTCCCCCTAAAACCATTAAAGCTTTGATACCAAATGAAAATTCTAACCTTGTACAATATCTATTGCACACTGATATTCAAAAAAGATACAATGGCAAATAAAAACACTACACAAAGATTTTTCACCTGGAAACCCAAACCGGGAAAACCAACATATATTATATTCATACATTGTGTTACATTGTTTACAATACAATATACATATAGGAGCCAGCGGCATCCAAAAACCTAACCCAATGACCTGTATTAGTCCAAAACCCTAATTCCTTAATCAAAAATAGAAAACCATCGACAAAAAACCATGTGCCGAAAAAACCACCTAAATATCATGTGGTCACGAAAATATGTCATCCTGAAAAAAAATAAAATCGGGGCCGCTGCCCTCGAACCCCTGTGTGGGGAGCTGCACCCCCTTGCACCCCCCGAGGGGGGGCCTAGTGGCCCCCCCTCTAACCCCCCTGTGCGCCCGACGTAGACGCTCAAACACTATTACTCCTGTAAAGAATATAACACATACCCAACATTTTTTGCACTAGCTCCTTCCTGAATATGACTATGGTCATAACCAAGTGCCTATGCAAAAAGCACTTTCACGATTTCTCATTTCGTGATTTTCGTACTATGCTCCGTTGACCCCAAGTCAGTGAAATTTTGATCACTTTCCACATGTCCTGTGATTCGATGGTCCATATGTGATCTTGATTCAATGGCTACGATTGAATTGTGATTTCGTGATTTTGGTATTCTTGTTGCATTGGGTTCTTTGCCTCTCCATGTCGCGATTCACGAAACTCCGATATGGAGTTAGATCAATGGTCCAGATCTGATCTCTATTCAACGGCTGCGATTAAATCGTGATTTCTCTTATCGCGATTTCGACATCCTTGATGTCCAGTGTTTTTGTCACTTCAAAGTCCCGATTCATGAAACTCCGACATGAGGTTGGATCAACGGTCCAGATCTGATCTCAATTTGATGGCTCAGGTTACATCGTGATTTTGCATATCGTGATTACACCCATTTCTCCTTGTACCTTAAAGGGTGTTTGGGTTCTTCTTGATTCAATGATGGTCAGATCCTGTGCTTGGATATAACGGCTGAGATCTGTCCTCCTCTACAACAATCTCTTCTTGTCTACATTCAGATCTGATGATCCTCGTTCTTTCGGGAATTTTGAATGGAATCCAACGATCAGAGATTCTTCTCAAACTTTACGGGTCTTCGATCACTCGATCAATGTTGCGTTTCCTTCGATCATTTGCCTTCGATCATTCAACCTTCCTGAACTTATCTTTTGTTTACCTGTCGATTACAAACTTCTTGTACTCATGCCATCTTCGCTATTGTACTTGCCATCAATGACAAGCATTCACTGTCTGTTAAATATTTTCCAACAATCTCCCCCTTTGGCATTGATGGCAACACAATCACCCTCATGCATTACATTGAGATCTCCTCTCCCGAACTCTTTTCTCCCCCTTTGACATCAATGTCAAATAAGAAACATTCTTCCCCTGATCTGTTTGTAAAACATACTCCCCGTGTCGACTATAAGCATCTTGGAAATATATCGGATATTCAATAAGTACTCCCCCTGACCAGGTGAACATATTAGACACAAGAGATTATAACCCCCAACTTTTGACGAAGATATGCAAAAGGGGTCGCTGCTAATGGTTTAGTAAATATATCAACAATTTGTTCTGTAGAAGATATATAATTCAGTTGAACAATTCTATTTGTAACTTGTTCTCTAAGAAAATGATACTTGATTGGAATATGCTTAGTCTTGGAATGAAGAACAGGATTCTTGGAGACACTAATGGCACTGGTGTTATCACAATAAATTGTAATGGGATCTGTGTAATTTACCTTCAGATCTACAAGAGTTTGTATCATCCATAAAATTTGCGTGCAGCAAGTAGCAGTAGCAATGTATTCTGCCTCTGTAGTGGATAATGAAATGGATCCTTTCTTCTTACTAATCCATGCAACTAATGAGTCACTCAGAAAGAATGCTCCTCCACTGGTTCTTTTTCTCTCATCAACATAGTTTTCCCAGTCTGCATCTGAATAAGTAGTTAACTGGAAATTTTGATTTCTAGGATACCACAGACCATAAGTCATTGTTCCCTTCAAGTATTTAAATATCCTTTTGACAACTACTAAATGACTTTGTTTAGGAGTAGACTGAAAATGACCTACCATTCCAACAGCTTGCATTATATCAGGACGGGATGTTGTGATGTACAGAAGACTACCTATCATAGAGAGATATGTCCTTTGATCAACATCAAGTGAGATATCATCTTTACTCATCTTGCAACCAACCACCATAGGCGTGCTAACTGTAGAGGAATCTTCCATCTGAAATTTCTTCAACATCTCTTTCAAATATTTTTCTTCAGAAATAAAAATTCCTGCAAAGCTTTGTTTTACTTGTAATCCAAGAAAATATGACAGTTCTCCTATCATGGACATTTCAAATTTTGTTTGCATAGAATTAGCAAACCACTGGACAGATGATTCATTAGTACAGCCAAACATAATATCATCCACATAAACCAAAACAACTAGTAAATTATCACCTTCAGACTTAATGTAAAGGTTACTATCAACAATACCTTTCTTGAACCCTTTTTCTTGTAGAAATTTGTCCAGTCTATAATACCAAGATCGTGGTGCTTGTCTCAGTCCATATAAGGCCTTCTTCAGCTTACAAACATAATTAGGATTATCTGTCAATGAGAATCCTTTAGGTTGCTCCATATATACTTATTCCTCTAGATCTCCATTAAGAAATGTTGACTTAACATCCATCTGATAAACTTTGAAGTTCTTATGACATGAATAAGCAAGAAATATTATGATAGCTTCCAATCTTGCCACTGGTGCAAAATTTTCATCAAAGTCCTGACCTTGAACTTGTGCATATCCTTTATAGACCAATCTGGCTTTATTCCTAAAAACTTATCCTTTTTCATTCATTTTATTCTTGAACACCCATTTGGAACCTATTACATTCTTATCTTCAGGTCTAGGGACAAGCTACCAAGTATTGTTCTTCTCAATCTGATCAAGCTCTTCATTCATTTCTCTAAGCCAATTATCTTCCTGGCTAGCTTCCTCAAAATTTTTAGGTTCAGTCATAGATAAAAAGGCAACATGAGATTGTTCTGAGTCTTTAATCAATTTCCTTCTTGTATGATTTCCTTCATTTATATCCCCAATTATCTGATTTTTGGGATGATTCTTTCTAATAATTCTGAGAGGTGATTTTGCTTCTTTCTGCTTATTTGTGTCAGTTTGAATATTCGTATCTTCATCTGATCCAGACTCTTCTCTTTCTGATCCTTGGACCTGTTCATCTTCATCTTCAACTGTATCTTCCATTCTTGGTTCATCACTGCTTACATTTTTTAATGGGATTTCTTCATCAACTTTTATATCTATACAATCAACTAGTTTGTGCAGTCTCTTATTGTAGCATATGTACCCTTTACTATTTGTAGCATAACCCAAGAAGATACCTTCATCAGCCCGGTCATCATATTTTCCAATATTTTCATCATTGTTCTTGATATAACATTTACTCCCAAAAACTTTAAAATGCTTGATTGACGCGGGTCTTCCAAACCAGAGTTCATAAGGGGTCTTGTCACTGTGTGGTCTAAGATGAGCTTTGTTAAGGATATGAACAACTGTATGAATTGCTTCCACCCAATATATCTGAGATATGTTCCTTTCATTCATCATTGATCTTTCCATTTGTTGTACTGACCTATTCTGCCTTTCAACAACTCCATTTTGCTGTGGAGTCCTTGGAGTTGTGTAGTCTCTTTTGATCCCATGTTTATCACAGAACTCTTTGAAGTTCCCAGAATTAAACTCTCCTCCTCTATCAAACCTTAATGCCTTTAATATTTTTCCTGTTTGATTCTCAGTCAGAGCCTTAAATACTTTGAATTTTTCAAATGCTTCATATTTTTCTTTCAAAAAGGCAACCCAAGTTAGTTTAGAATAGTCATCAATAATCAACATAAAGTAATTTTCTTTTCCTATACCTTCTTTCCTTGATGGACCACATAGATCCATATGTACTAACTAGAGAGGTGTTTCTGTTGAGGGAAAGTTTTTAGATTTGAACTGAGTACGAGTAAGCTTTCCTATCTGACAAGATTTACAAAAAGAGTCATATGGCTTTGATATCTTCGGAAGATCTTTTACTGCCCCATTGTTTCTGAGTTTGATTATCTGATCAAAATTTAGGTGACCAAGTCTCCTATGCCAAGCCAACTTTCATCATATTTTCTTAATTTGCATTCTTCTTCTTCTTCTTTTAAAACATAGACATTGTTTTATGTTCTTATACCTTTTGCAACTAGCTGACTTGAATCCACAGTTTTTATTCTACACTCTTTAGAGGTAAAAACAACTTCACACCCTCGATCATAGACTTGAATTACACTAAGCAAATTAGGTTTCAAATCTTCTATACGCAACACATCTTGAGCTTTTCTTTTTCCATTACACAAATTTACAATTCCTTTACCTTTTATCTTTCCAAGTGCATCATTTCCAAACGTTACATTCCCTGATTTGCTATCACTTAGAGTTAGAAACTTACTTCTGTCTCCAGTCATGTGTTTAGAGAATCCATTGTCAATATACCAGGGATTCTTTTTCCTTTGGGCTGATAGCACTAGTCCACACTTGTCATCTTCTTTCTTCTTCCAAACTTTGACATTTTCAGTAGTGGGGATCAAATCTGATTTGTATTTCCTTAAGTGATAGTCTACAGCTTTATGACCATAATTATGATAGTTGTAACATTCTGGTTCACTGAATAATAGATCATAACGATTGTTATGCACATATCTGTTGTTGTGTTTCACTTGTGTCCTTCTCTTAGTCATTACATGATTTATAATCTGTGATTGTTTGTTGCTTGGTTGTCTCAATCTTTGTTGTGGAAGATAGTTAGTCATTGGACATCTTGATTGTTCATATCTAAATCTTAAAGAATAGTTTATAGCTTTGTGACCAAAATTAGAGCAGAGAAAACAATAACCATAGAAAAAATCTGTGTACCTTGAAAAAATCTGTCTTCTTTGAGGAGGTCGACTTCTGACATGCCAATAATCTTTCTGGTCTACAAATTTGGTTCTGGGGATTTTTCTTTCATTTCTTCTTAGTGGCTGATTTTCCTTCTTTGTTTCTGTAGAGTGATTGTTGTCATTGTTTGAGGATTTGACAAACTTGATAGATTATGTATTGCTTGGATGATCACTACTTGATCCTTCTTCATATCCCAATCCAGCTTTCAACTTTGAATTTCTTTGTTGATTTAGAATGGAGGTTAATTCTTCTGAGGCTTTAATACTTGGCAGATTTTGATGATACAATCCTTTAAATTTCTCCATTTCTTTTCTAGTTTTTACTATCTCTTCTTCTAAGGCTTCACACCTGAATTTATTCTCTGACAATTGTTGTTTCATCATGTCTTCTATTTTATTTGCCTCTTCTAATTCCACTTTCAGCAGAGCAAAGTCTTCATCAGGTTTTTTGTTGTCTTTCTCGAACTGTATCAACAATTGTTTTTTCTTTCTATTCTTGGTTCTGAGTCTATCGATTTCTTCCAATGCATTGATCAATTCTCCTTCCAAATCAACCACAACTTCTTCATCATTCTCATCACTGTCTTTGCTTTTATTATCATAATCCTCCTTGGCCATAAGAATGAAGTCATTTGCCTTATCTTCACAGGATGAGTCACTATCAGTGTCTTCTGAGGAATTGTCATTATTTGCAACCAAACTTTTCTTCTTATTATATTTCTTGTATTTGTACTTCTTTTCATCATCGGAGTTCTGGTTCTTTTTCTGATGGGGACACTTAGATGCAAAATGACCTATCTTACCACAATTAAATCATTTGAAGGGAAACTTCCCTTGATATTTTCCTGATCCTTTCTTTAACCTTCTCACAAATTTTGCCTCAATATCATCTAATTCTGAAT
>ML790439.1:639675-657015 GCA_009831015.1 Picea engelmannii
AAGATAGCATTCATCCCCTTAGCATTAAAACTAAACTCTAACTTATCATCCTTGGAGGCTAGCACAACAAGCTTTGTATATCCAGTCTCTACTACATCCCAAACATCAGCACCCAAGGCCATTAAGTATGTTCTCATTCTAATATTCCAGAAGGAAAAAATTGTTCCATCAAACAGAGGGGGATTAGAGGTTGAAGTCCCTTCATGACTTGTCATGTTTAAGCTTACAGATCTCCCTTTGAATAAAAGGAACCCGCTCTAATACCAATTATTGAAATTACTAAAACAACTGAGAGGGGGGGGTGAATCAGTTGTCTTTGAGCTTAAACAATAATAACTCTATTAAAATATTCATAATCTTTCCTCAAGTGATAATTAACATTATACATCATATGGACAGTAAAATTAAAAATCATCAGTCACACATAAGGTATACACAGAGACAGATTTTCACGAGGAAACCCATAAAGGGAGAAAACCTCTTCTTCTTCGAAATGATAGGAAGTATTTTAAGTTCTGTACATCATCTTTAATTGACCACCAACTCAATGTGAGGATACTACCTCTATTATACAAGCTGCAACTTGTTTGAGAGCACCAACTGTCTAGTTTCTCTAGCACGCACTAGAAGGAAGCACCAACTCCTTGGTTTCTCTAGCATCCACTAGAAGGAAGCACTAACTCCTATATGTTCCAGCACCAACTAGATGGAAGCACCAACTTCCAGTTACACAGGCTCCAACCTATATAAAAGAGAACACTTGTTCTCCCTAGCACCACCCTGCCACCCTGGTTTCTCTGGATGCAACCAGATGGAAGCTACAACTTCCTGTGTTCAAGATCCCACTTGAACCTCTAAGGAAAACAGTCCTCCCGAGAACCTCCCAACCTCCCTAGAACATAAATGAACATATACACATTCAAATACATAGATACATCAATTCTTACCAATCTTTATTTGTTCTGTACAACTATTCATCTTCTAACTGTTCTGCAATTCATTTCTTCCTCTATCTGTTTAGCAGGTCTTCTCTACATCAACTTGTTCTGTCATTCTGCTCTTCTTCAACTTGTTCTGTTATTCTACTCTGCATTTCATATCACACTACACATATTATCAATCTCCTCCTGCGCATTCTCTCATATTATTTTTCTTACAGTTTCATTCATTTCTCATACAGAACAACCAACCCTCCACAGTCTGTCTCATTTTCTCTTATACACGTATCCACGGTGGTTGCACTTCACATTTCCTTTGGAAAAAGAAATACAACTATCCGAGCAACTGAAACGCCGACTGATTCACAATCATGAGTCCATTTTTCTAACAGATTCGTAACTGAGGAGTTAACTGTGATAGAGAATAGTAACCTTCCGATCATACTCCAATTTATCTGCGTCGTTGGATGCCTTTATTGACATTGCCTTTAAATCGGGTTTTGACATTTCGACAATCCTATGCTGAGTGTCTCTACAGTTCATTTCATGATCCCCGAAGTTCTGATACAGAACTTATCTCCACTCGCTCCTTCCCCAATATGACTATGGTCATAACCAAGCACCTATGCAAAAAGCGCTTTCACAATTTCTCATTTCGTGATTTTCGACACTATGCTCCGTTGACCCCAAGTCAGTGAAATTTTGATCACTTGCCACATGTCCTGTGATTCGATGGTCCAGATGTGATCTTGATTCAATGGCTACAATTGAATCACAATTTCACAATTTCAGTATTCTTGTTGCATTGGGTTCTTTGCCTCTCCATGTCGCGATTCGCGAAACTCCGATATGGAGTTAGATCAACGGTCCAGATCTTATCTCTATTCAACGGCTGCGATTAAATCGAAATTTCGCATATCATGATTTTGACATCCTTGATGTCCAGTGTTTTTGTCACTTCAAAGTTTTGATTCATGAAACTCCGACATGAGGTCGAATCAACGGTCCAAATCTGATCTCGATCTAATGGCTCAGATTACATCGCGATTTTGCATATCGCGATTATGCCCGCTTCTCCTTGTACCTTAAAGGGCATGTGGGTTCTTCTTGATTCAATGATGGTCGGATCCTGCACTTGGATCTAACGAATGAGATCCGTCCTCCTCTACAACGATCTCTTCTTATCTACATTCAGATCTGACGATCCTCGTTCTTTCGGGAATTTTGAATGGAATCCAATGATCAGAGATTCTTCTCAAACTTTATGGGTCTTCGATCACTCGATCAATGTTGCATTTCCTTCGATTATTCGACCTTCCTGAACTTATCTTCCATTTTCTTGTCGATTAAAAACTTCCTATACTCATGCCATCTTCACTATTGTACTTGCCATCAATGACAAGCATTCACTGTCTGTTAAATATTTGCCAACAGAAAAGTCCAGTAGACACATTTGACATTTGATGATCAGTTACAACAGTGAAGACTCCATGATAGTACAGTGACATATGGGTCATCGTTGTGGACAATTGAGTATCAAAGTCTTGGAAAGTATGGACAGAGTTGGATTCATAGATTAGTTCACAGAGTGGTTGAGAGATCGATTCAAAGATTGGTTTAGAGAATGTTGGATGATTATTTTAATGATTAAATTTTGAAAGATTAATCTTGAATTATTTTTATATATGCCAGTCGATTTACACGAGGAAGCAACAATGGAAAATAAATCCAAAAGGAAAAAGGTACAAGAAGACATACATTTATCTACACAACAACATGCAGAGAAGTCAATAGAGAGAGAGATCTAGAAAGGAATATCAGTAGAATACAGACAAGGAGACATATCCACAAGGAGATTTATTATTTTAACCACGATTAGTTAGAGATGTTATAGTGTTAGTAGGATACATATCAATAGGGGGAGTTAATCCTTTTTCAAAGGGAGAGAAAGAGTAATCAGAGGCATGAAGATAGCAGGAGAAGCCCCAAAGGGAGATACCCTTTTCCATTGATGTCAAAGCGGAAGAGATAGAAACATTGATGAGGAGAGATGATCAGAGGGGGAGAATGAGCATGAATGTTTCCATGTCTAAGTGTTTCCATCAATGTTGGTGTTGCCATCAATACCGAAGGGGATGATTTTTGGATAGTTGTTTTAGATTGATGGATAGTTGGTTTGGATAGTTGATTGTCATTGATGTCAACCCTTATAGAGTGATATTGTAGATTGATGTAAACCCTTGGAGAGTGATATTGTATATTTATTTCAACCTTTAGATATTGATGTCAACCCTTGGAGAAGTCTAGTATCCCAAAGGTATGGTTAAGGAACCCAAGTTTGTTTGAGGAATTGAGACATGAGGATCAATGATTTTGTAGGTGAGACTATTTTGGATGGATAGTACATGTCGTTCCATTTCTGGTGATATGTTGTACATCACATAAGTCCTCACGGTTAGGGATTTATGGGTTTCTAAAGTTGGAGAACCCTTTTGAATTATCTAGAAGCCCCTAGAAGGTCAAGGAAGTCAATTATTCTAGAATCTCCTAGAAGAAGTTTAATAGTCAAATTGGTTGTAACTAGGAGTTAATCATAGGTAAATTTGTTGCAATAAGAAATTAATTAAATAATAAAGTGGTTACAACAAGAAGTTAGTTGAGGGTAAAGAAGTTATGATTTGAGTAATTAAAGAAAGTGGGTTAGCCCTAGAAGATGGAGAAAGGGGTAAAACAGTTACAGAAAAATTATAGAGAAAGGCACTTGGAAAGTATAAGTAGGAGATCAAGGGACTCCTATTAGAACCTATTGAACTTAGTTGGATACCTATTTTGTGAAAGGTTATTTGCAGGTATAATTGAAAAATATGAGGTTGCGTGAAGCTGAGGAAGCGATGAAAGTTTGACGACAAAGTTTCTGATATGGAGAGGGAAAGGTTTATTAAAAAAAATTAATTATTAAGGTCCTTGCAGGTCATCCTATAGGTCTCTAGAAAGGCACTCGCTTGACAGGTAGTGTGCAACAAGTGAGGCACTGGTAAAGTTAGGAAAAGGGGATAAAACAGGCTACACAAGCTACGTAAGGTATGGACATCTAAGATCTAATCTTCCAAGTCAGTCATAGAGCTACACATATGAGTATATGCTTGTGTTGAAGGGTGTATGATGATGGTACATGGTTTATTTTTGAGGTATAATATTGAGTCATATCATAATTTCATGGTACAAATGTAGTGTGTGGATTGAGGCATTTCTATTAAGGTATATTGTTGGTCATGTTAAGTACTTTATCAATGAGGTTATGGCACTTTGTTTATGAGGTATATCATGATGATTTGATTCTATCTAAAGGTATATCATTGATCTATCGAGGCATATCCTTGATACATGTTTAGATGCACTATTGGTTTCATACAGCTTATTGTAATGAATGTTTTGAGGCAGATCTGATTACTAGTGCATGTATGAGTTTTATTGGTATATATTATGGTATGGGGGAGTTTTTCTTTGATCAATTTTGACTTATGATTTGGATGCTGGTATAAGGATCTACTATCACACCATAAATTATGGGAATCAACTGGTGACTGGGATATTATTTGTATCTAGTGTTTTTGTTGACAAATGATTTTTCATTCTGCAAATAATTTGAAAAAAAAAAAAGAGGGCATAAAAGAATTGAAATGAAAGCCCCATGCAATAATAGTAACTTGGCCATACCTTTTAAGCATGGCCAAGTTATTTTTAAATTTAATGTTGATAGGTTAGTGAATAAATCAGACCAGACTGTCTAATCCTGGTCAGATAGCCCTTAGGTAGAGTAATTTCTTAACCCAACAGTTTAATCTGGGTTAATTGTCCTAGGAAGATAAGTTAGCATGTAGGTTAGTTGTTTCATTTGTTTCACCCCAATGAAACCAACTTGATGAAAATGTTACACCATGTCTCAAATGCCTAAGAATAGTTTGGTCAAATCCCCTTGGTGGTTTCTATGTGAAAAGTTTGGGAAAAACCCGTAAGATGCACTTATCCTAAGTTTTCCCAACACATATTTCTCCACTCCTGATTTATGCTCCATGCACTTTTCAACGGTTTAGATCGTGGTGCTAAGATCTACGGCTCACAAAGCTTTCCGGACCCCCCCGTCTGTTCTTTCTTTAACCAGGGGGGGGGTTCCGAAATCGGAAATAAGATTGGCGCACATCTGGACGGCCCAGGGACGGGCGCTTAAATCAACGATCAAGATTGGATTCCGGACCCCCCCGTCCGTTCTGCCTTTAACCGAGGGGGCGGGGGGTCCGGAATGAGTATTAAAGGGCACGCTAATATCTGCGGCCTAGAAACGGGCGCGCAGATCAATGGTCTAAAAAGGTTTTCAGACCCCCCCTGATGTTCTACTTTTAACCAAAGAGGAGGGGGTCCGAAATTGTTATTCTTCTTTGGCGGGCCCCTGGTTATACGTGGCGTCAGCCTATTGGTCCTGAAGTCCCATCCCCCATCTACTATCTGATATCCCCCGTCACTCATGAACGTCATCTCCCACTTGTTCCACTTGCTCCCGAGTTGTGTCCCATCCCATAACTGTTTTCAGTCCCTGCTGTCAATCCCTTACCTTTTCACTCATAACCAGACCCTTATTGCAACTTTTGCTTCCAATCCCTAACCTCCACGTCACCCGTCCATATATTTTGGCCACCGTCACCTTCCATCTCACCCCCAAGTGGCCCGTTGTCCATTTATTATGGGATAACATACCCATTATCGTGCTGACCTATCTCCCGTTCCCAACCGACCCAAGTTTTAAATACAACTATCGTTTTTCCCCTTCATTCACTATTCATACATCGCACCTGAAAAATTTACCTCTTACACCTCCATTGCTTTTTTGTCACCTTCATCCACAATCATTCGAGCCTACTAACGTCGTGTTTATTGCAGGTACTGTAGCAGTGATGGCACCAAAGCCAAGACAAGCAGAAGGAGAGGAGAATCCCTTTCTCCTGCCTCCTGTCAACCTGGACAAAATACCATTGGTCGACAAATATAGATTGATCACAGACACCATATGCGATTTCGATTTCTTAGACCTCCATTCATGGCTCAAGGAGGTGTTCCTAGACCAGAGCGATGAAATTGGACTGTGGGAGTCTAATTTGCCCCTGTACCTTTTTCCCCAGATCCACCACTTTCCCAAATTCTCCCTCAAATGTCAAGCCCATTATATTCCCGACCAGAGGGCCATCGTCTCCTCATCTGGAGACGTCTTGTTCTTCATCACTCCCGAAGACATTGACCAAATGATGCAAATTCCCCGTGCCAATTCCGCTTCTCCTTTCAACCTAGAGATCCTTACAGAGTTGTATCAGAAGATGACCTTTCCCCAGAGAGCTCAAATATTCTAGTTGTTCCTTCCCACCTCTGCTCAATTCCCTTCCACCAATCCACCTTACTCGTCATCCATGTTCTCCACCAAGGGAAACCAGGTCATTTCCTCCCTTTGTGCTCTGTTAGGGTACTATTCCGACCAGTGGGTAGATGAGCCCATTCTGGGTTTTCTATCCATTTTCACGACTGATGAAAAGCCCACCACACAGTTCGATTTCAATTCCCTCTTGGCCGACAATATTCACGAACAGTTCGTGAATTTTGGCACGGAAGGCATGTTCAAATATTCGTCTATATTGGCCTACATGTTTGTTTTCTATCAAGCAAATAAATTCAGTTATTCTATGTAGAAAATGGACGCAGATGGAAGGCCTCAGCCAGTTACAGCGTGGACATCTTTGTTGATGCACAACTCCACAGAGTATAGATTCAAGGCATTCATTGATCTTTTCTACCACCCAGTGGTAAGCATGTTGAGTGGCAGGCCTAAGCCAGGAATAAACGATGAGGTCCAGAGAATTATACATCTCTCGGACAACACAAAGACAGGGGACTGGTACCTATATCAAAACCACACCGAGATCAGAGTTTTCGGGTGCGAATTGGGACCCTAAAAGCTGCCAAAGTATGTGCCAGTAAGAATCTTTGCGTTAGAGTATATAAGGCAAATCATGAATTCAAATGACATTCATTTTGTTTCCCTGAAGAAAAAGCAGCAACTGAAAATCAAGGGGCAGATTGGCTCTTTCATCTGCAACAGTCGAGGCGCCGGAGAAGAAGCTGACAGGATGCTGAAAGAAATGAAATTCTTTATGATTTTCCCATTGCACTATGATCCATACAGGATCATTTCATAAATGCGGGTGAAAAATAAAAACATGCCATATGTTCATGAGTCCAAGCCCGAGATCGAAAAATTTGCAAATCAGACAGTGTGGGCACCGGACACCTTGATCGAAGTGGAACAGTAGGTTCCCCCGACCATTGTGCCACCACCGACCACACCCCAGGTCCCTAAGGAAAAAATGCCTCGACAGGATTCATCTCCGCCTGTCACGGAGGTATCTTCTGAGGAGTTCCAGTTGCACACTAAAAGGCCAAAGATAACCATAGTTCCCGGTCCAACTGGAGAAATAGAAATCCCGCCTACTATAGGGGTCAAGCCCGTCATTCCACCTTTCGGTTCAAGCCTGTATAAGCAGATCACCACAGCAGTGCCAAAGAAATCCACAGACTAACCATTAGACACTCAGCCAGGCAAGACTGGGCCTAAGTTTGGCATTTTTGAGAAGTACGAGCTGATCAAGAAAAGGAACCAGACCCTCACCAGCAGTACTTACGCCTAGTTTTGGAAGCAGTCGTCCACCGCGCAGCATAGGCTGTTATCTGCATTAGAGATATAAAGAGGCAGGATGCACATGGCCTTCCTACAGGCACATGTATTGGATCCCAAGGTAATCACAGACTACAAGAGAGCCACCTTCGAGTTCCAAATGAAGGACGTGCACCCAACAGATCAGATGGATTTGCATAAACAGATAGGGGAGATGGTTTTTCACACATTGGCACATGCTTCTGCCTCTGTAGCAAAATTACAGGTGTCGCTCAACAATGCTCAAACTCAGCTCAAGCTGGAGAAGATATCTTCTTTCACGAAAGACAACAGAATCAAAACTCTGGAGGATCTGGTCCTCAAGATCGGTTACAATCCATCGAAAGTCAAAGCTACAGAAGAGATGATAAAGAAGAAAAATGCAGACATCGCCTCCTTGATGAAACAATTGAAACTCTCACCTACAGAGGACTCATAGGCGAAGGAGATAGCAGAGAAAGAAGGTGAGAAGGACGAAATGCTCAAGCTTCTCATGGAGCAGAACGCCCAGCTCAAAGAAATGGAAGCAGAAATGGAGAAAATGCTAAAGGAGAAAGAGCAGCTGAAGTCTATGGAATCCATTCCAATGACTTCCATCCCAATCTCAGGGACAAGCACAACAACAGTAACAAAAATCCCATCTGCAATAACAGTGACACCATAAGAGGGGACAACCAATCTTGCCAAATCCATGGAAAAGATGAACCTGTAGGAGACAGAAATCAGCAGGCTTAAGAAGGAAGTTGAGAACCTCCAAGAACTCAAAACTTCTTTCCAAACCAGTCTCTCTAAAGAAAAGAAGGTAACTGAACAGCTCAAGAAGGAACTGCAGTAGCTCGAAAATAAAACCATGGCAGGAAAGAATTTGGTTGAGGTCAAAGAAACTGTATGGATAGATATCACAAAGTCCATAAATGAGATATGGCCCATGATCCAAATTATGTTTGAAAAAAATGAGTTTCTCCAGAGGAGCAAACAGGCCATTGAGAAGATCAGAGTAGAATTGGGAGATAGACCAACTCAGGCAAATGATATCATCAAATTCCTCAATTCTAAGACCAGAGAAGAACTAGAAGAGCTAAAGATAAAGGACAAAACAGAGACCATCCTTGAGGTCAAAAGAGTTTTGACCAAGAGGGGATTAATGCTTCAACTAGAAGAAAAGGTTCAGACCATGGACCAGGGGGTACAAAATTTCTTCAATAAGATAGATTCTCTCAAAAAGAAAGGCCCACCTGGTCTGAGGGTCATTAATGATAAACTAATGACACTCCCGGATTACAAGAAGAGATTGGTTGAGGTGTCCAAGGACAATTCAAATTTTGCAGGCATACAAGGTAGCATCACCGACAAAGCTTTCCTTGATGCCCTTTAGTTGGACATCAATATCCAACACGATATTCGATACATATTCCTCACTAAGCCCACATTCACTAAGTATACAGAAATGGACGAAGTGTATCGGAGACTGCTCAGAGTCACTGTGCCGAGTCATATCAGATAGGAGGAACTTTGCGATCTGCTCGATTAGCAGATGAGTTGTCTAGGTCCAGTCACCTATCCAGTCAGATGAGGTTATGCGAAGGCTTCATCAACGGTCTACCTAGAATTTCCACGTGCAATTGCACCAAGTCATCAAGCAGTTTTGATTAGTTGAATTAGTTGGTCTAAAAATAGAATGAGCATGTCCTGATCAGTTATGACAGGAACGGTTGTAATTTGAATTCTAAATACTTCACCTTTCGAAGTATTGGTTGTTGTTGATCTTTACACCCTAAGCTATCAAACTGTAACAATTTTTGAAGAAATCTGCCTTTAATGAAAAGGAGGCACTTTTACAGAATTCTTGTGTGTATTCACTGGTGATGGTATTCTCTAAGTTGAATGTCATTCTTGCTCTGTGATCATTTTGTTTTCTGAAAGTAATCTTTAAGAGTAACGTATGTTGTAGGATTTATCTTGGATACCCTAATTCCGACTTTAAAGATTTAAATGTTTATCTTCTGATGTTTTCAATTAAGAAATTATTAACTGCTTCTTAGTTGAATTTATCTTTCTCATATTTTCTTCTGTCCATCATTTAAGCTACTTAAAGATCCAGTGAGTATATTATCTCGCCCTGTGGAAGTATTCTTTTCTCGTTTCTGGTGTTATTTCATATTTAATTAAATACAGACCCCATAGCCCAATGGATGTGTAGATTGTCTCAACCAATTTAAAAACACATTGAAAACATAATCATACAGATTTCTTACCTAGCCTAATATCTAAATTTGAAACATAGCTAAATCATATAGAGAGATCCCTCTCTGAAGCTGGAAGGGCTAGTTCCCAACTTTAAAAGTGGTTGGATAAAGTTACCTTTGTGGATTTCTTCTTTTTCAACCTCTAGGAAATTTACCAAGTGCTAACATAGTGGCGACTCCAATGGGGAAAAACTAAAAATTGATATTTTCACATTTTCTTTTCCCTTAAAAGAAAGTTCAAATTTGAGAAGAAAGTAATGTTTAGAGGTTGATTAACTCTGTACATATTATTTTCAGACTTGCAAAATTAAAAAATATATATCTAAAAAACCAAAAAGATTTCTGGCTCCCAAGAAAGTTCATACTCGATCTCACCCAAACCCAGAACCTGCGTTAGTGTTAGATAACCCCGACCAGTTGCTCAGGCGAAAGACCTTAGATCCTAGTTCAGTGAGTCGTATTCCCCTTCATAAGTCTCCTTCTTTTTTCGAGGAGCCAACTACCTCCCAAAACCTTGATCTCGATACCTTTCCACAAGGAAGTCTGGTTAGAACACTGTCTGACAGCTTTGCAACTGAAATCATTTTTGACCCAACTGTACTGCAACCCCAAACTCCCGAAGTTATGTCTCGCATGACTAAATCACAGATCACTCTCTCAGTACCATCCAGTACCTCTTCGGCCTCATCTTCAGCCGCTACCTCGCCGACCATCCAATTCATCGTCCCACCTCCTCCACCCATCATGGCAGCTCGATATGCTCCTCTGGTATTGGATGCACCGCTACATGCAATGCCCCAAGACTATCAAACTAGACTTCCACAATTCGATGCAACAGAAACTTTAAACGCCCAACAACATGTTGACAAAATGAATGACTATTTTGACCTGCAAGAAGTTGGCAAGGCTGATGTTCAAATGCGCCTGTTTGCCCAGAGTTTGATAGGTGACGTAAAGAAATGGTACAAAGCTTTACCTGCTGCCTCAATCCCAAACCTTGTCTCTTTTCAAAGGAGTTTTCTTGACAGGTGGGAGGTAAAGAAAAACCCTCTCCAGATATTGTTAGAATACGAGAGTATAAAAAGAAATCAAGGTGAGACTGTACAGGATTACTACACCCATTTTTATAACCTATAAAATGTAATTCCAGTCGAAATCAAACCTCCACAGGGCTTGGCGTTGATAAAATTCCCTGATGGTTTTGATGTCGATATGTCATACCAATTAAGAGAAATAAATTCTACCACCTTGGCTAACATGTAGAGAAGTGCTATAAGTGTGGAGGCCAATCTATTGGAAAAAAGGGCACGACAAAGGTCAGCAAGAAGAGTCACGATCAAAGAAGAACCTTCCATGTTGAACATAGATTCCAAATTGGATTCTTTGGCCCGAACAGTGGAACTGATGCTGGAAAGAATGACTTTGTTAGACATAAATCCTCCAAGGGACAACACACCTGCTCCTCAGGTTTGAAACCCCAATTTCAGGAGAAACCCTCCTCAAATTAGACAGAGAGATCATAGGGATCAAAGAGAGCAGAGGGGACCAGATCAGCAGATTAGACATCCCCTATAAGAAAACTATGCTGAAGAAGGGGGGGAAGTGATTGAGGAATTGGAGGACACTCATATCAACCTCATGGGCATTCACGAAAATGAAGCTATCTTCCTTACCCAAGAAGAGTAGGAACTTTTTCTTATAAATCAAACGAAAGTATGTGAAAAAGATGAAGATGTAGAACAACAGGCTTTTGAAAATGATATTTCGGAGGTACACCGTCAATACAATCTGCGGAGTAAGAAGATAGAAGGGAATTCCCCAAAAAAGATGATCGAAACACAGAAGGTGGTCGAGACCAAGAAGACCCCTAAGCCATCCACTGAGAAGACTCATGAGAAAGCTACTACTGAGAAGACTCCTGAGAAGAGTAAAGTCGACGCTCCCGTGAAGAAAAACCTTACCATTCTTAAAAGGCCATCACAGCCCGAGGTTTCACCTATTAATCCACCAAATACTTCTGAGCAGAAGATTTTGGTGGACAAACCAGACATGATGGGCCAAGGTAGATCTCCCACACCCTTTAGCCTGGAAGGGGAATTGGCAAAAATAAAAATTCCCATCCCACTTATAGAGTTGATGAACAGAGGCGGTTATCGTTCACAAGTGATTAAAGCGCTGGCCATTGAACCTGACATAGGCACGAAGGCCTTAACCATTGGATCAACAAGCCATTCAAACACTGTGAACCTTACTGATGATAGACCCGAGCTTCTTTTCGGACCTGAAGTAGATGGTCGAGATGATACTGGTGAGGTCACTCCTTTTTACATCAGTCTGAACATACACGACTTGATCTTGCACAACGATATGCTAGATTCAGGTGCATCTCACAATCTGATGCCTAAAGTAGTAATGGAAAAGCTGGGACTGGAGGTAACTAGACCATACAAGTATTTACACTCATTCGACTCCAACAAAGTTAAATGTATCGGTTTGATCAAGGAATTATGCATCACTTTGGTTTAGATTCCTGCGAAGAGCATGGTGATGGATGTGGTGGTCTTAGACATCCCGCCTAAATATGGAATGTTGCTATCCCGGTCTTGGGGGGCGAAATTGAAAGGAACCCTGCAACTGGATATGTCTTATGCCACTATCCTATTGTTTGGGAAACAGAGGAGGATATACAGAGAAACATTGATGAAGTACATGGTCAGTATCCAAGAAAAACCACACAATTATCCCCTTTACTCTGTGCATTCCAATTTATATTCGTTTATCTTGTACAATGATGGTGACATGGGAGAGCAAGATACTCAACTGATGGAAGACACATCTAGTGAAGATGAAGGCCAACAAATCATTGAGGTAGAAAAGATGAAGAATGTGATAAATGAAGAGTTAACCATTGATTTCTGGAGCATGGATTTTGATGGAGCTGTGAGTAAAGAAGGAGCAGGATCTGGCGTCTGGCTCCATAATCACAGAAACATGTATTCAAAAACCCATTCTTACAAATTAAATTTCCAGTGCACTAACAATGTTGCCGAGTATGAAGCATTGATGCTCGGTCTGAAGCTTTTGAAAAAGGTTGGAGCTAAATAGATTATGGTAAGAGGTGATTCTAAATTGATAATTAAGCAAATCAAATGTGATTATTCTGCTAAACACCCATGTCTTAGAGCTTATAGAAATGCTTTTCTTGATGCTTTAAGGTGTTTTACTGAAGTTGATTTACAGGTAATGCTGAGAGGATAGAATATTCTGGCAGATGGCTTGGCCACCTCAACAGCCACCTGTAAGATTCCTTTCCGCCCGACTCATCCATATACTGTTGAGGTGAGATGTAGGCCAACTGTTCCTGACAATATCAGGTACTGGTAAGTGTTTGGTAATGATGATCAGATCGAAGACTTTCTGCAATGAAAAAATGATTTTGAATGTACAAATATAGATTTATAGAATGAATATGAAAATGTAAATAATTCTGATTTTGAAATTGATAGTGTAAATACCATAGATTCAGGAGAATTAGGCGATGACGAAGTAGATGCTGACATTTTACAGTTGAAAAGCAATGTTTTACCTAGAGGCCTAGTTCCTTTAGAGGACTTGTTTGATTCTAACGACGTGGCCAAGAAACCAAAAATAGAAGCCCATGGACAAGATGTAGAATACTATAATATAGGGACTGAAGAGAAACCTTGGATGGTCAAACTGTCTAAATCATTACCCCCAAAGAAAAAACTCAAATATATTGAGTTGTTCAAAGAATTTTCGGATGTATTTGCCTGGAGCTATGAAGATTTGAAAGCCTATGATACCAGCATCATACAGCACATGATTCCAATAAAAGAGGACCAAAAACCATTTAGGAAGAAACTTAGGAGGATTAATCCCAAATTGCTCCCTCTAGTCAAAAAAGAAATCAAGAAAATGTAGGATGCCAAGCTCATAGTTCCGCTACGTTTTTCCAAGTGCGTTTCTAATCTGGTTCCTACATGTAAGAAAACCGGGGAAATCAGACTATGCATAGACTTTCGAAATATGAATAAAGTCTCCCTGAAGGATAATTACCCCTTACCGAAAATGGACCACATCCTGCAAAGAGTGGTCGAGTCCAGTCGAATTTCTCTGCTGGACGGTTTCTTGGGTTACAATCAGGTCTTAGTTCACCCGGACGACCAAGAAAAAACCGCTTTCACCACACCTTGGGGCACTTTCATGTATGTGAAAATGCCTTTCATCCTGATGAACGCAGGAGCCACATTTCAAAGGGCAATGGATATTTCCTTTGTGGAAGAATCAGGTAAGTTTATTGTCTTCTATTTAGATGATGTGACTGTGTTTTCCCAATATCATGATGAGCACCTAAGGCACCTCAGATGAGTCTTTGAGAAGTGTAGGAGGTTTGGGATTTCTTTAAATCCTAAGAAGTGCCTTTTTGGGTTAGAAGAAGGCAAACTGCTAGGACATATCATCTCAAAGGAAGGAATCAAAATAGACCCTAGCAGGATCGAGGCTATACTAAATTTGGAACACCCAAGAAACCTCAAAGAACTACAGTCTTTTATCGGAAGAATTAACTTTCTACGAAGATTTATTCCCAATTTGGCAGAACTCCTCAGGAACATTACAAACATGATTAAAAAGGACATAAAAATAAAATGGGACTTTGAGTCCACACAATCTTTCAAACAGGTAAAACGAGCATATACAGAAGCCCCTGTCTTGATCAGTCCAGATTTTACTAAGGATTTCTATCTCTTTTCTTTCGCCTCTGAACATACTATAGCAGTGGTGTTACAGCAGAATAACAGTGAAGGGTATGAACAACCCATAACTTTCTTTAGAAAAGTGTTAAGAGACGTTGCTCTGAATTACAAGATAATGGAGAAACAAGCTTTTGCTTTAGTAAAGGCCATAAAAGACTTTAGGGTTTACATTCTCCATTCCCACACCATAGCTTATGTTCCGAACGCAGTAGTCAAGGACATATTGACATAGGACAATCCGGATGGAAGAAGGGGAAAATAGATTGTTGTCATTTTAGAATACGATATAGATATTAAGCCCACAAAATTAATCAAAGGTCAAGGTCTTGCTAAATTAATGGTTGAATCTAACTTTCATGCTCTTGATATTAATTTTCTAGATGTGGCAGATGAATAGGGTGAGATGGAGACTCCAAACATGAGAGAAGTATTTCTCAACTCTCCATGGTACGCAGACCTTATATTCATTTTACAAAAATTACAAGCTCCCCCTGGTTTGACTAAGACTAAAGCTAGATTTTTGAAGTTGAAAGCTTTGAAATTCTGTATTCTAGAAGGCAATTTGTATTGGAAATATCCTGCAGGTATTCTGTTAAATTGTTTACTAAAAGATGAAGCTGATAAAGTTTTACAAGAGTTTTGTGTAGGAGAATGTGGTGGCCATTTGAACTGGAAGGTCACAACCAACAAAATACTCAGAGCTAGATTCTATTGGCCCACCCTATTCGCCGACATGCATCAGAAGGTGACTGCATGTCACCAGTGTCAAATGTTTGAAGGCAAAAGGAAACTCCTTCCTCTACCTCTGAAACCGATCTCAGTTGAGGCTCCTCTCCAACAATGGGGGCTTGTCTTCATTGGGGAAATACACCCACCTTCTTCAGGTCAACACAGGTGGATTCTTACTGCCACCGATTATTTTACCAAATGGATCGAGGAAGTACCAAGAAGGAAATCCACTGACTCTGTTATTATTAAATTCCTTGAAAATAATATTTTATCTCGTTTTGGTTGTCCTAGAAAAATTATAACCGAAAATGCAGCTGCTTTTCGGTCGAAGAAACTCATAGATTTCTACAACCAGTATCACATTGGTTTGGGGCATTCCACAGCCTACTACCCTCAGGGAAATGGGCTGGCGGATTCTTCAAACAAAACTTTGGTAAATATCATCAAGAAAACATTGTAGGAAAACAAGAAATCTTGGCACAATAAGTTGGTGTTTGCTTTATGGACTGACAGGATGACCACCGAAAGGTCAATTGGTATGTCGCCATACCGGCTGGTTTACGGTACAGAGGCATTTTTCCCCACTTCTTTGGGAGTCCCTGTCATGAAGTTTCTTCAAGAGGTATAGGTTGAGACAAATGACTCACAGAGAAGGATCAACCAGATGATCCAGTTGCAGCAGTCTAGGGAAGATGTTTTCAACAAAACACAAGTCATCCAAGAAAACATCAAGAAGATCTTTGACAAACAAACCAAAGAGGATGACTTTGAGCTAGGAGATTTAGTGTTGAGATGGGATGCCATGAATGAGGACAATGGAAAGCATGGGAAATTTGATAATCTGTGGACAAGGCCATACATGATCCAATCTTTCAGAGGAAACAATGCTTTCTTGCTAAACAACGTCGATGGGCCAGATCTACCAAGAGCACCTATGAATGGTAGAATGCTGAAACATTATGTCCCACCTCAGTAGAAGATTTTAGGGCTCACTCTCCATTGTACATACCAGTTTAAGTTTCATTTTCACTTGCATTTTCTGATTGAGGAACATTAGTCAGTTGGTTGAAGCCCAAAGAGAAGGCCCTAAGCTGCTGACCATTGTTTTACAAACTTTTGAGAATAAAACCAACAAAGGCCACTAAACAGAAACTTTCAGGATTTCAGGAACCAGGATTCTTGGCACTTCACAGGGAAGTACCATCCCCAGGTGGATCCGCTATTATCACCCCATAAATTATAGAAATCAACTGGTGACTGGGATATTATCTGTATCTAGTTTTTTTTGTTGACAAATGATTTTTCATTCTGCAAATAATTTGAAAAAAAAAAAAGAGGGCATAAAAGAATTGAAATGAACGCCCCATGCAATAATAGTAACTTGCCCATAACTTTTAAGCATGGCCAAGTTCTTTTTAAATTTAATGTTGATAGGTTAGTGAATAAATCTGACCAGACTGTCTAATCCTGGTCAGATAGCCCTTAGGTAGAGTAATTTCTTAACCCAATAGTTTAATCTAGGTTAATTGTCCTAGGAAGATAGGTTAGCATGTAGGTTAGTTGTTTCATTTGTTTCACCCCAATGAAACTAGCTTGATGAAAATGTTACACCATGTCTCAAATGCCTAAGAATAGTTTGGTCAAAGACCCTTCGTGGTTTCTATGTGAAAAGTTTGGGAAAAACCTGTAAGATGCACTTATCCTAAGTTTTCCCAACACATATTTCTCCGCTCCTGATTTATGCTCCATGCACTTTTCAATGGTCCAGATCATGGTGCTCAGATCTACGGCTCACGAAGCTTTACGGACCCCCCCGTCCATTCTGCCTTTAACCGGGGGGGTCCGGAATCGGAAATAAGATTGGCGCACATCTGGACGGCCCAGGGACGGGCGCTTAA
>ML790439.1:657055-706833 GCA_009831015.1 Picea engelmannii
CGGACCCCCCCTGATGTTATGCTTTTAACCAAAGGGGGGGGGTCCGAAATTGTTATTATTCTTTGGTGGGCCCCTGGTTATACGTGGCATCATCCTATTGGTCCTGAAGTCCCATCCCCCATCTGCTATCTGACAGCCCCCGTCACTCATGGATGCCATCTCCCACTTGTTCCACTTGCTCTCGAGTTGTGTCCCATCCCATAACTGTTGTCAGTCCCTGCTGTCAGTCCCTTACCTTTTCACTCATAACCAACCCCTTATTGCGACTTTTTCTTCCAATCCCTAACCTCTACGTCACCCGTCCGTATATTTTGGCCACCATAACCTGCCATCTCACCCCCAAGTGGCCCGTTGTCCATTTATTATGGGATAACATACTCGTTATCCTGCTGACCTGTCTCCCGCGCCCAACCGATCCTAGTTTTAAATAAAACTACCATTTTTCCCCTTCATTCACTATTCGTCCATCGCACTTGAAAAATTTACCTCTTACGCCTCCATTGCTTTTCCGTCACCTTCATCCACAATCAGTCAAGCCTACTAACATCATGTTTATTGCAGGTACTATAGCAGTGATGGCGCTAAAGCCAAGACAAGCAAAAGGAGAGGAGAATCCCTTTCTCCCGCCTCCTGTCGACCTGGAAAAAATACCATTGGTCAACAAAGACAGATTGATCGCAGACACCATATGCGATTTCGATTTCTCAGACCTCCAGTCATGGCTCAGGGAGGTGTTCCTGGACCAAAGTGATGAAATTGGACTCTGGGAGACCAATTTTCCCTTTTCCCCAGATCCACCACTTTCCCGAATTCGCCCTCAAATGCCAAGCCCATTATATTCCTGACCAGAGGGCCATCGTCTCCTCATCCGGAGACGTCCTGTTCTTCATCACTCCTGAAGACATTGACCAAATCATGCAAATTCCCTGTGTCGATTCCTCTTCTCCTTTCAACCTAGAGATCCTTATAGAGTTGTATCAAAAGATGACCTTTCCCCAGAGAGCTCAAATATTTGAGTTGTTTCTTCCCACCTCCGCTCAATTCCCTTCCACCAATCCACCTTACCCGTCATCCATGTTCTCGACCAAGGGAAACCAGGTCATTTCCTCCCTTTATGCTCTGTTAGGGTACTATTCCGACCAGTGGGTAAATCAGCCCATTCTGGGTTTTCTATCCATTTTCTCAACTGATGAAAATCCCACCACACAGTTCGATTTCAGTTCCTTCTTGGCCAACAATATTCATGAACAGTTCATGAATTTTGGCACGAAAGGCATGTTCATATATTCGTCTATATTGGCCTACATGTTTGTTTTCTATCAAGCAAATAAATTCAGTTTTTCTATGCAGAAAATGGACGCAGATGGAAGGCCTCAGCCAGTTATAGCGTGGACATCTTTGTTGAAGCACAAATCCACAGAGTATAGCTTCAAGGCATTCATTGATCGTTTCTACCACCCTGTGGTAAGCATGTTGAGTGGCAAGCCCGAGCCACGAATAAACGACAAGGTCCAGAGAATTCTACATCTCCCAGACAATGCAAATACAAGGGACTGGTACCTGTATCAAAACCACACTGAGATCAGAGTTTTCGGGTGCGAATCGGCACCCTACAAGCTGCCAAAGTATGTGCCGGTAAGAATATTTGAGTTAAAGTATATAAGGAAAATCATGAATTCAGATGACATTCATTTTGTTTCCCTAAAGAAAAAGCAGCAACTGAGAATCAAGGGGAATATTGGCTCTTTCATCTGCAACAGTCGAGGCGTCGGAGAAGAAGCTGACAGGATGCTGAAAGAAATGAAATTATTCATGAGTTTCCCATGGCACTATGATCCATACGGGATCATTTTAGAAATGTGGGTGAAAAATAAAAACATCCCGTATGTTCATGAGTCCACGCCCGAGATCGAAAAATTTGCAAATCAGACAGTGTGGGCGCCAGACACCTTGATCGAAGTGGAACAGCAGGTTCCCCCAACCACTGTGCCACCAAAGACCACACCCCAGGTCCCTAAGGAAAAAATGTCTCGATAGGATTCATCTCTGCCTATCACGGAGGTATCTTCTGAGGAGTTCCAGTTGCACACTAAAAGGCCAAAGATAACCACAGTTCCCGGTCCAACTGGAGAAATAGAAATCCCGCCTACTACAAGGGTCAAGCCTGTCATTCCACCTTTCGGTTCAAGCCTGTATAAGGAGATCACCACAGAAGTGCCAAAGAAATCCTTAGACTCTCCATTATACACTCAGCTAGGCAAGACTGGGTCTAAGTTGGGCATTTTCAAGAAGTACGAGCTGATCAAGAAAAGGAACCAGACCCTCACCAGTAGTACTTACGCCTAGTTTCAGAAGTAGTCGTCCACCGCACAGCATACGCTGCTATCTGCATTCGACACAGAAAGAGGTAGGATGCACATGGCCTTCCTACAGGCACAAGTACCGGATCCCAAGGTAATCATATACTATAAGAGAGCCACCTTCGAGTTCCAAATGAAGGACGTGCACCCAGCAGATCAGATGGATTTGCATAAACAAACAGGGGAGATGGTTTTTCACACATTGGCACATGCTTCTGCCTCTGCAGAAAAATTACAGTTGTCGCTCAACAATGCTCAAACTCAGCTCAAGCTGGAGAAGATATCCTCTTTCACGAAAGACAACAGAATCAAAACTATGGAGGAGTTGGTCCTCAAGATCGGTTATGATCCATTGAATGTCAAAGCTGCAGAAGAGATGATAAAGAAGAAAAATGCAGACATCACCTCCTTGAGGAAACATCTAAAACTCCCACCTACAGAGGACTCACAGGCGAAGGAGATAGTAGAGGAAGAAGGTGAGAAGGACAAAATGCTCAAGCTTCTCATGGAGCAGAACGCCCAGCTCAAATAAATGGAAGAAGAAATGCAGAAAGTGCTAAAGGAGAAAGAGCAGTTGAAGTCTATGGAAGCCATTCCAATGACTGCCATCCCAATCTCAGGGACAAGCACAGCAACAGTAATAGCAATCCCATCTGCAACAACAGTGACACCACAAGAGGGGACAACCGATCTCGCCAAATCCATGGAAAAGATGAACCTGTAGGAGACACAAATCAACATGCTTAAGAAGGAAGTTGAGAACCTCCAAGAACTCAAAACTTCTTTGCAAACCAGTCTCTCTAAAGAAAAGAAGGTAACTGAACAACTCAATAAGGAACTGCAGCAGCTCCAAAAGCAAACCATGGCAGGAAAGACTTTGGCTGAGGTCAAATAAAATGTATGGACAGATATCACAAAGTCCATAAATGAGATATGGCCCATGATCCAAATTATGTTTGAACAGAATGAGTTGTTCCAGAGGAGCAAACAGGCCATTGAGAAGATCATAGTATAATTGGGAGATAGACCAACTCAGGCAAATGATATCATCAAAATCCTCAATTCTAAGACCAGAGAAGATCTAGAAGAGTTGAAGATAGAGGACAGAACAGAGACCATCCTTGAGGTCAAAAGATTTTTGACCAAGAGGGGATTAATGCTTCAACTAGAAGAAAAGGTTCAGACCATGGACCAGGGGGTACAAAATTTCTTCAATAAGATATATGCTCTCCAAAAGAAAGGCCTACCTGGTCTGAGGGTCATTAATGATAAACTAATGACACTCTCGGATTACAAGAAGAGATTGGCTGAGGTGTCCAAGGACAGTTCAAAGTTTGCAGGCATACAAGGTAGCATCATTGGCAAAGCTTTCCTTGATGCCCTTCAGTTGGAAATCAACATCCAACACGAGATTCGATACATATTCCTCACTATGCCCACATTTGCTAAGTATATCTGCTCAAAGTCACTGTGTCGAGTCATATCAGATGGGAGGAACTCTACGATCTGCTCGATTAGAAGATGAGTTGTCTAGGTCCAATCACCTGTCCAGTCATATGAGGTTATGCGAAGGCTTCATCAATGGTCTACCCAGAATTTCCGCGTGCAATTGCACCAAGTCATCAAGCAGTTTTGATTAGTTGAATTAGTTGGTCTAAAAATAGAATGAGCACGTCCTGATCAGTTATGACAGGAACGGTTGTAATTTGAATTATAAATACTTCACCTTTCAAAGTATTGGTTGTTGTTGATCTTTACACCCTAAGCTATCCAATTGTAACAATTTTTGAAGAAATCTGCCTTTAATGAAAAGGAGGCACTTTTACAGGATTCTTGCGTGTATTCACTGGTGATGTTATTCTCTAAGTTGAATGTTATTCTTGCTCTGTGATCATTTTTTTTTCTGAAACTAATCTTTAAGAGTAACGTATGTTGCAGGATTTATCTTGGATACCTTGTTTCCGACTTTAAAGATTTAAATGTTTATCTTCTGATGTTTTCAATTAAGAAATTCTTAACTGCTTCTTAGTTGAATTTATCTTTCTCATATTTTCTTCTGTCCATCATTTAAGCTACTTAAAGATCTGGTGAGTATATTATCTCGCCCTGTGGAAGTCTTCTTTTCTCGTTTCTGGTGTTATTTCATATTTAATTAAATACAGACCCCATAGCCCAATGGATGTGTAGATTGTCTCAACCAATTTAAAAACACCATGACAACATAATCATACAGATTTCTTACCTAGCCTAATATCTAAATTTGAAACATAGCTAAATCATATAGAGAGATCCCTCTCTGAAGCTGGAAGGGCTAGTTCCCATCTTTAAAAGTGGTTTGATAAAGTTACCTTTGTGGATTTCTTCTTTTTCAACCTCTAGCAAATTTACCAAGTGCTAACAGGATCTACGTCTTTCTTACTATGTTCAGTGATCACCTTAAGAGAATATGATCAACTACGTATGACAACGCATAAGAAAATAGGATTTTGGAATGAAGGAGGGCTATGAATGGCAATGATGATTGGAGGAAGATTGAGGATGAGCAGACGATACCAACAATTTTGAAATGGATGAGATGGATGTGTGGACCAGATGGAGGAGGACTAGACGAATGCTCTCACACTCTCATACCAATGTTACAAGACAAAAATCGTAGACATTAGAATATCTTAAACAATTTGTATACGTAAATATATTAATAATTGAATAATGTGAATATATGTAAATGATGTATATTGAAAATAATAAATAAAATTGTGGGCACTAAGTTCCCACAAGAGAGGGGGTCCAAGAGAGATGAAATATACATGCCTAATCCCATACCATATTTCTGAATTATTTTACTATGAACATTCTATTTCCTTTTAAGTGTTTCCAAGCTCCAACCAATGAATGCACATAAGACGATTAGTGTATGAAGTCACCTCACATATTTATTGAGAGCATGGGCCTAAGTACAATCAAACTTGGGGAATGTGAGCATCAACATGCATGGGACAAAAAGAAAATTTGTATGGGAAAAGAGGATAATGTTTATAGTTGGAAAATGAATGGAAATGTGTGTGTAGTGTTGGGATATATGACGCAGGCTATCACCCTCTGCCTCGGCAAAGGCCTCTACACTGACCTCTCGGTCTTAAGGATCGTTCAAATTTTACCTTCGAGATGGAGTGGCTCCTTCAATTCTCTACTGGAATCTCTATTAAAATTGACCCACAGATCTTTTCTTCTCCTCACAGCCTCCAAGCCCGATCGTAGTTCTCTTCATGATAGAAAAATGGAATTTCGGGATTCGGTGTTTCGAAATCCCGATGTCACAACTTTGTCTTTCCATTTTCCCGACCTTCGCTATCCCGATATGCTTTAACTTCAGTTAGCCCTCTAGGATAGACTCGTGGTCCACACGACCTCACCTTATATGACCACAGTCCTATCTCTTTTCAATATTTTGGGCTTTTGGATGTCTAGATGTATTTGACCCCTTGTCCTCAGGATCCTCGATCCTCCAAATCCCGATATGCTTTAACTAGGAACCCCTTTTCACCATAAACATGATCAACAGTCGTGATTGTCTACTAAACCAACGGCTCTGGATCTCCCTCGAGAATTTGGGGCTTCAAATGCCAAATGCATTTTTCCTCGATTCTTCTGATCTCTCAATTTTCGATTCCCTGTTATGATGACAGCTGGGCCCCTCCTGATGGAGCTTTCTAATCTTATCAGGATTTCGGATTTCACAATTCCGAAATGTGGATGTTTCCTGTCTTCAGGATCCACGAAATATCAAACCCCGACTTCTTAGATTTTCGACACACGTCCCAAATGGATGGATGGTTCAGATCAAACCTTGGACTTCACAAAATTCAAAGTCAAACCACTCACATTTGTGAGTCCCGATGCCCAAATCTCCGATTTGGATGATCACGCGACATGTGTCCTTCCTTAGATCCACGACTGTGATCCCTTCACTGTTTTAGGACTCAAAAAGGTCTCGGACTCTTGGTATCTAGATTTTCGAGATGCCAATGGCTCTTGATTCCTGCCACGTGTCCCAACAGATGGACGGTTCTGATTTGTTTCACATTTTTCACTGTGGATTTACCCGATCTCTTGTCCATAGGACTTCCGATATTCCAAACTCCGACACGTCGATATCCCGAGACCTTTCAGAACCTTCGCTCAGCTTGAGAGGTTTTAAACCCCATGCAACTCCTGTCAAATCGGACGGCTGATGGGTATCTAAGTGAATATCCGATGGTTCACAATCTTCTAAGCTTGCACCTTGGAAACCAGTCGTATCCTCCTCGCTTGTCTATTGAATTGGATGACTGACGGGATTTTGTTAATTCTCTACAGAGAATTTTGACCGTTTGTTTCTTCCCTTTGATGATTTCTGCAAAGTGAACCAAGGATTCTTCCCCAGACTTATCCACCTACGGTACAAAATTTCGATGCCTTCTAATCATTCAAATGCACCAACTTATTGTACTACCTTCAATAGTTTCAAAGGATTTATCCTTCCTGATCTTTCTCACAACTTCGAGTCTTAAAGAAGACTCTTGCACGCACTCCTTCTGGAAACCTCCAAACACTTGAAGTGTTGAACGCTCTTCGACCTTGTGCACACTCTGCAACAACAATCTCTCAATACTTTGCTTAGGTTCGAAACTTTGAGCCTTTCCTCGGCTTGCACACTCCTTGCACGGCTCCTGTGCCTAACTGCACCTCTGTGTGAATGAGAAAAAAAGCTATCTAGTCTGAGCTTATCAGAGACAAAACTCTGAACCCTTTGTCAAAACACTCCTTGTGAACAATTCAACTCCACTCCTTGTAGGAACTCTTGCTCAGATAGAGAAACAATTGAAACTCATTCCTCTTACTCTTTCTCTCATATTTCAAACACTCAACAAGAAATCATTCATACATAGCATAAAAGAAATTGCATGACAGGAAGAGTAAAACCATGAACACCATTTAGCATACACATACAAGAAACAAATACAACACCATGAATCTGAATTAAAGACTTCTATTAACTCAAATCTCTATACATGGGTGTTTTCTCAAACAAAGTTTCTTTTTTCTCAGCTCTGTGTGCTCTTCTCCTAGTAATGTTCTTCTCTACTCTACTCTCAAATGGAATCCTCCTCCTATGTTACAATTTCACAATGAGGGTGTCTATATCCGTTTTTCCTCCACTCCTAAAACTATCTAATCAGAGAATTCAAAGCTACCTACTAACATAAATTATTTCTACCTACTATGGACGAGAGAGGATCACTCAAGGTCCTTTACAATATATAAGTATGCCTCTCCTTAACTATCACATTTAAGTTTGGTGCATCCAATCTTCAAAAAATTTTAAACAATTTATCACGTGCTCAAAATGTGTTGCGCTTGCCCCACACTCACTTGACGTTGACGATGCTCCTGCATCATACTCCCTCGCTTGAAAAATTTTCATGGGCTCCTGTCCATGAGCTCTCGCACAGTCTGTCCATGCTTCTAAATCTCTACTTCATTCTCCCAGTTGGCATCTTCAACTGGATGTCCTTTCCACTTGACCAAGTATTCAATGTATTCCCGTCATCTGGTCTTCTTGTCGACCCTTTTGTCCAGTATGTGCTCCATTTGCGGATTTTTTGCAACTAGCATCTGCTTTGCCACTGAACCTCTGACTATTCATGACTTCTTCCTGCTTCCTCAACTTTGTATGGGTACAAATCTGATACATTGAATATCAGAGAAATTCCAATCCCATCGGGTAATTCAATCTCATAAGCATTTGTCCCAAATTTCTTCAAGATCTTACACAGTCCAATCTTCTTCACATTCAGTTTATTATATGTTCCCTTCGGGAACCTTTCCTTTCTCAGATGTGCCAGAATAAAATCACCAACCTCAAACTGAAGTTGTCTCCTATGTTGATCTGCTCTTTTCTTATACTCCTGGCTTGAATTCTGTAAAGGCTCCTTCACCTGGCTGTGAAGTTCCTTCATCGCCTCTGCAAAATATTTTGCACTAGCACTCCTAGTCACATTCTATTCTTAATCTCTCAACTCAGAAATTCCCCTCGGCTATATGCCATAGACAATCTGAAACGGACTCTGCCGTGTAATTTTGTTGATTGAATCCTTATAAGAAAACTCCGCCTATGGTAATATGTTGTCCCACTGGCTGTGGTGTTCTATCACCAGGCTTCTCAGCAAGTCTCCCAGACTTCTTTTTACCACTTCTGTTTGTCCATCCGTCTGAGGAAGATAAGCTGAATTGAATGATAAATTTGTTCCCAACTTCTTCCATAAGGTTCTCTAGAAGTGTCCCAGAAACTTAGTGTCTCGATCCGAAACTATGCTCCTTGGTAAGCCGTGAAGTCGAATGACTTCTTTGAAAAATAGATTCGCAATGTGAGTTGCGTCACTAGTTTTCTGACATGGAATGAAGTGTGCCATTTTGGAAAATCTATTCACCACCACAAAGATCGAGTCAAACCCTCTATGTGTTCTTGGAAACCCCAATATGAAATCCATGCTGGCTGCATCCCATGGCCTCTCAGGTATTGGCAATGGTTGATAAAATGCTGCATTCTGTCTCTTTCCTTTCGAATGTTGACAAATTCTGCATTTATCCACAAATTTTTTGATGTCGGTTCACATTCCTGGCTAAAAATATGACTCATTCAGCTTTGCGAATGTTTTTTCATGACCAAAGTGTCTTGCTAATCCTCCATTGTGTTTCTCCTTTAGCAAGTTCTCCCTCATGGAGCATTTTGGAATACAAAGTTGATTACTTTTAAATAGTAATCCCTCGTGGATCATGTATTCTGTCCATTGGCTTCTATCTCTGAGAATTGGATTCTCAGCTTCTTCATATGCTTTCTTAAAATCTGTATCATCTATGTACATGTCCCTGAGGTCATCAAAACCTAGTGTTTTAACTCTGAACTCCTGCAATAGAAAACAATTCCTGCTCAAAGCATCAACAACTTTGTTAGCAGTTCCAGAAATATGTTTAATCACAAAAGTGAAATTCTGCATATACTCAACCTATTTAACATGTCTCTGATTCAACTTTTCTTGTTGAGTCACAAACTATGGTGCATGATTGTCACTGTATACGACAAACTCTTTGGGAATCAAGTAATGCCTCCATTTCTTTAATGCCTGGATGATAGCATAGAATTCCTTGTCATATGTGGGGTACTTCACCTTCACTTCATTCAGCTTCTCACTAAAGTATGCTACCGATCTATCTTCTTGACTCAAGACTACCCTTATCACAAATCCACTTGCATCGCATTTCACTTGAAATGTCTTTTTGAAATCTGGTAACACCAAAATTGGTTGCTTCGTGATCTTCCTCTTCAACAAATTAAAACTCTTCTCAGCCTCTTCTGTCCAGTGAAAAGACTTGTGTCTTTTCTTCACTGTATCCATCATTGGTGCACTGATTCCACTGAAATTCCTGATGAACTTCCAGTAGAAACTAGCCAATCCGTGAAAACTTCTCACCTCAAATATGTTCTTCGGTGATGGCCAATTCTTGATCACTTTGACCTTATTTGGATCCATCCCCAATTTATCTACAGAAATAAAAAATCCCAAGTAAATGAGCTTTGTCTTCATGAATGAGGATTTCCTCATGTTTATTAGCAGCTTCTCTTGCTGTAATCTCTTCATCACAGTAGCCAAGTGTTTCAGATGCTCTTCCTTTGTTTTACTGAAAATCAGTATGTCATCCGGATACACAATGACAAATTTCCTGATGAATTCCTTCAAGAATTCGTTCATCAACCTCATAAAGGTACTTGGCACATTTGTTAATCCAAATGGCATAACAAGCCATTCATACAACCCTTCGTTAGTCTTGAAGGATGTTTTCCATTCATCACCTTCCCTCATATGAATCTGGTGATATCCACTTTTCAAATCAATCTTCAAAAAATATTTTTCTCCACTTAAGAAATCCATCAAATCATCCATCCTTGGCAATGGAAATCTATACTTGATGGTTATCTTGTTAATTTCTATTGAATCAGTACACATCCTCCAACCTCTATCTTTCTTTGGATTGAGTATTGTTGGAACATCACATGGGCTCAAGCTTTCTCTAACCAAACCTTTGTCCAACAAATCCTGGACTTGTCTTTTGACCTCTTCATTCTCTTGCAGCATTAGTCTGTACACGGATTTAGTTGGCAGACTAGCTCCAGGTATGAGATCAATATGGTGACTCACACTTCTGATTGGTGGAAACGAACGAGGTAGTTCGTCCACTACTATGTTAGCGAACTCTTCCAATAGTTCCTGAACCTCTTCTGGTAAATCGTCCACTCTTGTGCTGGTCAAAACAATTCTCGGTTTCCTGACCACAATTAGATGCAGTTCCTCCTTCTTCTTGACCTCTGTAAGAAGTTCCTTCCCACTCATGAGAAGTACACTGTTACTTACTTCAAGTTTCACTTCCTTGTCCTTGATTGGAAGCAACATATGAGTTCTCCCATTCTTTTCTAGGGTGTATGTGTTCATCCTCCCATCATGAATCACATTTCTTTCATATTTCCACGGTCTACCTAGCAATAGATGACAAACATCAATGGGAATAACATCACAGAGTATCTTATCATTATATCCTCTTATCTTAAATTCAACTAAACATTGTTTAGTGACATTTACCTGATGTCCCTTTTGTAGACATGAAACTCTATATGGACTCAGATGTTCACTCGTCTCCAGCTCCATCTTTTCTACCATCTTTTTCGAAACAAGATTATCTGTGCTACCACTTTCCACAATGACCTTGCATACCCTGTCCTTGGTTTTGCAAGTAGTCCAAAAAAGTCTATTTCTTTGGGCTGAACTCTCCACTTCCTTCTATGGTGTCAAAAGAACTTTCTGCATCATCAGCGATCTTCCGCCTTCAACATCTTTTGCCTCAACATTTCACCTTTGTGCTTCAGCAATGTGAGTCTCTCCACTCTCTATCTTCTTGTCTGGACATTCATAAGATTTGTGTCCATTCTTTCCACACGTGAAGAATTTTATCACTCCACCTCTTCCTCTTCCTCTACCTCTAGTATGAGGAAAAGTATTATTATCAGCATAATCTCCTCTTTGTTCAGTATGCTTCCCTCACTATGATGTTCCACCTCTTTCAGTTCAAGCCTGAGGTTTCTTCCAGTCCTCCTTGGGCTTCTGATTTTTATCTTGGACAACTGATTTGCCCCTGGCTTGACTTCTGCCTAGGCCTCTTTGACCCTGCTTTCGGCTCATCTTCTCTTCAGCCTTTAGAGCCATCTGATAAGCATATTCCACCATTTGTATGGTTACCATGCTCATCTCATCTTGAATGTCATATCTCAGGCCATTCATGTACCTGACAACCTTTTCATCGTCGCTTTCCTGATGACCTGCCCTGATGTTCAGCTTATAGAATTCTTCAGTGTATTCTTTCACTGTCATCAGCTTCTATCTTAGGTTTTGCATCCTCCTGAATAGAGTGATTTGGTAATCTCTGGGAATGAATTTCACCTTCATCTTCACAATCATCCTATCCTAACTCTTGATTTTTTGCTTTCCCTTGTAGCGTCTTTCAGCTTGTAGTTCATCCCACCACAATGTTGCATGTCCCTTTAATCTCGTGACAACTTTCTTGACCTTCTTTTCCTCTTCGACATCTTTGTAGTCGAAATAAGTGTCCAGAGCTCTAATCCAGTCTAGAAGCTCTTCAACATCTAGGTTTCCCTCATAAACTGGGATGTCCACTTTCGCTCTTGCACCCATTCTTGCAATAGCCTTGATCAAATGTTCATTTGCTGCATCTTCAGCTGCAACTTCTTCTTCTTCATGTTCAGCCTCAATTTCACTTTCGGAATCACTAAGATCCCCAGCACTAACTGTGCATCTCTGTGTTGTCTCCATGTCTTCAAGTCTGGCACATAAATCACGCAGCTCTCTTGCCATGGTTGGGTCAGGCATCTGCCTACCTCTTCTTCGTGGTATTTCCCTTTCCTCTGGTGGATCAAGTGTTTTCACGTCCCTTCTTCTTGGCGGCATGGTGATTTTTCTTTTTCCTTGCTACAGAAAGAAAAGAACCCTTTCTGGGCTCTGATACCAAACCTGACTCAGGCTATCACCCTCTGCCTCGGCAAAGGCCTCTGCGCTGACCTCCCGGTCTTAAGGATCGTTCAAATTTACCCTCGAGCTAGAGTGACTCCTTCAATTCTCTGCTAGAATATCTATTAAAATTGACCCACAGATCTTTTCTTCTCCTCGCAGCCTCTAGGCCCGATTGTCGTTCTCTTCACGACAAAAAAATAGAATTTTGGGATTCGGGGTTTCAAAATCCCGATGTCACAACTTTGTCTTTCTGTTTTCCTGACCTTCGCTATCCCGATATGATTTAACTTTATTTATCCCTCTGGGCTAGACTCATGGTCCACACGAACTCACCTTATATGACCGCAGTCCTATCTCTTTTCGGGATTTCAGGCTTTCGGATGTCGATATGTATTTGACCCCTTGTCCTCAGGATCCCCGATCCTTCGAATCCCGATATGATGTAACTAGGGACCCCTTTTCACAGTAAACATGATCAACGGTCGTAATCGTCTACTAAACCAATGGCTCCATATCTCCCTCGAGACTTTGGGGTTTCAAATGCCAAATGCATTTGTCCTCGATTCTTCCAATCTCTCAATTTTTGATTCCCTGGTATGATGACAGTTGGCCCCCTCCCAATGGATCTTTCCAATCTTATCGAGATTTTGGATTTTGCAATTCCAAAATGTGGATGTTTCCTGTCTTCAAGATCCACGAAATGTCGAACCCCGACTTCTCATATTTCTGACACGTGTCCCAAATGGATGGACGATTCAGATCAAACCTCAGACTTTGCCAAATGCAAAGTCAAACCGCTCACGTTTGTGAGTCCCGATGCCTGAATCTCCGATTTGGATGATCACACGACACGTGTCCTTCCTTAGATCCATGGCTATGATCCCTTTGCTATTTCAGGACTCAAAAAGGTCTCAGACTCTTGGTCTCTAGATTTCTGAGATGCTAATGGCTCTCGATTCCTACCACATGTCCCAACAGATGGACGGTTCTGATTTGTTTCAGGGTTTTCACTGTGGATTTACCCGATCTCTTGTCCACAGGACTTCCGATATTTCGAACTCCAACACCTTGATATCCCGATACCTTTCAAGACCTTCGATCAGCTTGAGTGGTTTTAAACCCCATGCAACTCCTGTCAAATCGAATGGCTGACGGGTATCTAAGTGAAGATCCGACGGTTCACAATCTTCTAAGCTTGCACCTTGGAAACCAGTCGTATCCTCCTCGCTTCTCTGTCGAATCAGATGACTGACGGGATTTCATTAATTCTCTATAGAGAATTTTGACCATCTCTTTCTTCCCTCTGACGATTTTTGCGAAGTGAGACAAGGATTATTCCCCGGACTTATCCACCTACGACACAAACTTTCGATGCCTTCTAATCACTCAAATGCACCAACTTCTTGTACTATCTTCAATAGTTTCAAAGGATATATCCTTCCTGAGCTTTCTCACAACTTCGAGTCTTAAAGAATACCCTTGCACGCACTCCTTGCGGCAACCTCCAAACACTTGAAGTGTTGAACACTCTTCGACAGTGTGCACACTCTACAATAGCGGTCTCTCGATACTTTGCTCAAGTTCGAAACTCTAAGACTTTCCTCGGCCTGCACACTCCTTGCACGGCTCCTGTGCCTGACTGCACCTATATGTGAATGAGAAGAAAAGCTATCTAGTTTGATCTTATCAGAGACAAACCTCTGAACCCTTTGTCAATGCACTCCTTGCGGTCAATTCAACTGCACTCCTTGCGGGAACTCTTTCTCAGATAAAGAAACAATTGAAACTCATTCCTCTTACTCTCTCTCTCAGATTTCAAACACTCAACAAGAAAACATTCATACATAGCATAAAAGCAATTGCATGACAGGAAGAGTAAAACCATGAACATACCATTCAGCATACACATACAAGAAACAAATACAACACCATGAATCTGAATTAAAGACTTCTTCTATTAACTCTGAATCTCTATACATGGGTGTTTTCTCAAACACAGTTTCTTTTTTCTCAGCTATGTGTGCTCTTCTCCTAGTAATGTTCTTCTCTACTCTGCTCTCAAATGACATCCTCCTCCTATGTTACAATTTCACAATGAGGGTGTCTATATCCGTTTTCCCTCCACTCCTAAAACTATCTAATCAGATAATTCAAAGCTACCTACTAACATAAATGCTTTCTACCTACTATGGACGAGAGCGGATCACTCAAGGTCCTTTACAATATATAAGTACGCCTCTCCTTAACTATCACATTTAAGTTTGGTGCATCCAATCTTCAAAAGTTTTTAAACAATTTATCACGTGCTCAAAATGTGTTGCGCTTGCCCCATGCTCGCTTGACGTTGATGATGCTCCTGCATCAATATAGTAGGAAACCATAGTGGGTTTTGTGGTCAGTCCTTAGAGCTAGTAGTTGCATGAAGAAGTAGGTTGTGAGTCCCATGAGTGATATTTGTCTATAATAATTTCCCAATTGAACAAGTGAATCGTTGTTGGCAGAGATAGGATGTAGGCCTAGGTAGTGTGAATAAAATTTTATTTAAAAAATTGTCAAGGGGGAAATTAATGTGTTGTTGTGATAATTCTTATGGCCCCTGTAGATTCCTAGAGTCCCTAACAGAGAGATTTATTATCCAACCTGTGTTGTATCCCTAGAGGGAAGTGGAATAGCTTGAGGGACTATGTGGTGGAGAAAGGGATATCATTCCTTGGGTTGTGCAAGTTGAAGGAAAAGAGAGCTAGTGGATTGGAATGGTTGTAGGAATTTAGTTTCTAGGAGTGGAGAGTAGACACCTTTAGGGGAAACCCTTTCTTGTGGATCCCTAGCCCCAAATTGAGGGTAATTTGTTGTTGAAAACTGGAGCAACGAGTCTATGTTTGGGTGGAACATTTTTCCTCTGCAACAGGTTACCTATTTGTTAATAATATATGTGTTCATGATTACTATGTTTACTCCTATTGAATGTTGAGTTAAGTTATATGCATTTCACTTTGAGATTAATCTTATTCACTATTACCTGTTCTGGGTAAATAAGCATTTGAATCTGTGTTTTATGTGATTGAATATTTCTATGTGTGTTAAATTTTTGTTGTGCATGTTTAAATAAATTTCATTCATGTTTTCATGATTATGGATAGTTGCATGAGCTTGTATTCTTGTTACATGATTTTTTTTTCATTTAAATTGGTATTAGAGTTATAATTAGTCATTTTTAATCATAACATGACCTAGTAGGGGAGTTGGATATGTTACAATTTGGTATCAGAGAAAAATTCATTCTTGTTGGTAATGGTATTTTACAAAGAAACCAATTCTCATTACTCAATATATGAGTAGGAAATTTATAGAAAGGTGAATGAACATATTTCATTTAAGGAAGGCCAACTATCTGATTCTAGTGGTATAAATGTCAATGACAAGTACATAGCGTGACTTCCTCATGGCTATCACTTTAGATCAACCATATGAGCTCATTTTGATTCCATTAATTTCATGGTTAGTTCACATTTACGTATCTTAGAAGTTGTTAAGAAGTGTTCTTGTAATATTTTAATATCAACTCTTTGAACTTGATATTGTTTATGTTGTAATTATGTTCTTTTATTGTTGTGTCTCATTCCAAACCATGATGTAGTTGGGATGGTGATTTTGAAAGACACATAAATGATCATTTTGATTTTAAAGAAAAGTTCCAAGGTTGAATGGTGAGGAGAACACTAATAGGGACAAGAGTTGAACACTAGAGGGGAAAGGTAAGGGGGTAAAAGAGGGATATTGAATTATGTTTTATGATGGTATCATATCCTATCCTCAAGCCTTCTTCATGTGATTTTCCAATTTCTACTTTACGCTAATGTTATTGTAATTAAATTAGAATCCTAGTGAATTGAGTTAATTAGCTCAAGTAATTATATCATGTGCTCAAGCATATACCTCCTACTTTGTAGTAACTAGATCCTATCATCAAGGAACCGAGAAACCCAAGAAAATAGTGGAGGAGAGACTCCTCCCTCTTGATCCATTCACTAATTCATTCATGAAAATTCGAATTGAAAGAAGGAAGCATGTGAAAAATGGACCTTTTTTGAACAAAAAGTAGATTTTTTTAGGAAGAAAGCTTAACCGATCTCTCATATGATTGATGGAGAGATGAAAGAGGATATGTTGGGTGATATTATGCATCATGATTGAGTAGGGAGACAGATAGTTTTGTTTATCATCCTTCCTAATGGTGATTGATATACCGAGCATGAGGGAAATGCATCAACATGAATAACGGAATTCCTATCCATCCCTCCCAACAAGAATTCCATATTTCGATACAGATATGGAAATGGGTGTATATATACCTCATGTACTATATATATATCGGTAAGGGCTAATGGATCACTTACCCTGCACAATTGAGATGTGTTATGTACCAGCATGATGATCAGATAAATATGTTGGTTGTCAAATGGATGACGGAAATAGGAAGAAATGAGCAATAGAGTTGGTTGTCTTCCATTCGTCTATTCATCATGCATCCCAACATTGTATAAGGAATATTTTGATCTACCTAGAAAAACCTACTGAAGATCCAACTCGTACTTCCCATTTTCTCCATGAATTATGCAACATTATTTGTCCCATAAAACATTGGTGGGTTCTTGATTTCAATGCCAATACACCTAGTCGACTTCACCATTGGACATCGGTGGGTCAATTATTCACACTTGCCTTTATTCCATATAGTTATATATTCTTTGGAGTTGGTCCCGGATGAGCATATTCTTTTCCAAATAAATTCTCCATTTGTGGTTAGATTAATATAATTCTCCCATAGTCCCACTGAATCAGATTGATAGGTTATACAATTGGTCCAGCATACCATTCCCAATATTCCTCCACCTATTCAATGAATATCTCTCCCTCCGAGGGGTCCAAGAGATATACTAATGACCATTTGTCCTTCTCATAAGACATTCCTTTGCTGCTAAAAATTTAGTATATCATCATTGTAGAAATACCAATCAATCCCTAAAAATATAGGGAAGTGGTATTTGTCATCTAGGATCTTAATGAATTAGAACTTCTCATAGGTCTATTCTCCATCAAGATTCACTTCATTATGTTGTAACCTACCAAGTGGAAATATTAATCATATTAAGTGTGGATGGAATGCGTAATAGTGGTTCAATTATTCGAATGGTTGGCGAGTGGGAAACATGTCTCTAAATGCCAATTATTTCTCTTCTTCCTCCTCTACAATAGACTAAGGAACTCGAATTGGATTGAAAAAAATACAATCAAATGTGTTATTCCCAATCCTAACAAGTGTGTCATCCTGGATAATGATATCAAGCCTAGTTCCAAGCTAAGAGATATTTTTAAATGGTATCTTACAGTTCCTCCCATATCTGAATGATTGGTGTTAGAAATATCTAAGGTTCAAGTGACTAGTCTTAGATCCCTTCCTTGATTCACCACATAACAATGTATGGGGACCTGTGAGATGTTAAATATTTTCTATGAGATGGGAACCATGTTATCAATTAGTATTGGAGTTGGATACGGGGTCAAAGAATAGTAGAGATTACATAAATAGATAGGTTACATTCGGCGATTTGGTGAGATATGAGGTCTACATGGGTGAAGTTAACCTCACATTGCTATGTTTTTCTCTTTATATTTTTGTAAGGTAGTGAATCTCAATGCAAGATGATGGGAAGCGTCTTTAATCGACTGAAGGTTGAAAGAGTTGTTTAGTATTTTTAAAGTGAGAAAGAATTGTAACATGGTCTCCTTGACAGTAGGTTGACTTCATAATATTTCTATGGTTGAGTCTCTATTTTCCCATGAAGCCAATCGTTGGAGAAAGAGGTGGAATAATAAGATGTCCAACTGGGATAGGTTGGATAGCTCTAATCTCAATTGAGTAGTTTACTGTTAATCAAAAGAGAATGTTATTTTTATATTGATGAGAAATTTGGAACATAGGTGGCATTGAAGTGGACCAAATACCCCTAGCTAATACTCCTACAGTGAGTTGTATCAATAAGTGTTCAGAATGAAAAATGCACGAATCACTACAACATCTACATTCCTAGCCAAGTGAGTGCAACAAGGACCGGGTAATTTATGTTTGGACCGAGTAAGATCCTCTAGCATGGGAGAGTCAGGAAATGAAGTCGATATTGTACTCCAACTAGTTCCCCATTTGGCTGATGAACCTGAGAGAAATATATTGTGTCGATTGGATCAATATCCCAAACCTAGATATGATTTTCCTCTTGTATTTGGTGACAGATGAGGACACCAATGGGGTAGTAGAAAGGATAACCTCTCTTTGATCTAGGCTTAGGTGGTTCTTTCTATTGTACACAACCCCAATTAGAGTACATACAAGGAAAGGGAAATGGTTAGGGGAGCGAAGGATTGGAGAGAGGAATCATGAGACAGTTGGAATAGGAGAAACCAAGGAATATGGGGCTAGAAAAATAGATATATGAATCCCAGTACCCATGGCGACTCCTTCTCAGCTTAACCTATTCCCCCTCCCCAATCCAATAGTTTTCACATAGGCCGTAAAACAAAAGTGGGTGGTCTCCTCATAACGCTTTAGTTTCCTCCCAAATGTGATTGTCTAATATGGAAATAATGGCTAAAGTTAGTGGAATTTACGTACATTACTATCTTATTGAGTTATACTAGAAACAATAAAACTGATGCCTAAGAAGGCACACAAGGCTGGAAAGAGAGTCTGGAAGTAAACAATGACTTGGGCTCACACTGCACATATTGAAAAGAATAGAGAGGAAGATACTTATTGAGGGATCGAAGATCAAATATGGGTTTTTTTTTTCCTTTTTGCAAGGGGGTAGTAGAGTGACTATCAAGATCTATGTTATCCAATAGATTGAATGAAAATACCAACGGTTTCTTTCTTGGTTGGTTTTGGAAACATTTTTTAAAGAGAAGGGTGGTTTGGAATCTTGTCAATATTCTTCTCCCTAGTGGCCTCATATCCCAACATGGTGGTGGAATCCCCAAAGGATTGGCACTATGGTTCAAAGTGTTAAGAACCTAAATATATCTATAAATATAATCACCACAAATACTAAATACACAATAGATCCATAGAGAAATATAAAAGAAACACACTTTATTATAGGAACCCTTGAGGTAGGATAACACCGTACAATGGATCTTATTATGGAAGGGATCCTCTCTTGTTCAGTTGCCTCTTTGAGGGGGCATGCTCCTATTGAGCTACCGCTCCAAATACAATACTTCTTTTCATGTCCCATTACATTGCTTGAACTCTTTTATATAGTGTTTCCATCACCTAATAACATTCTAGAGGAGGAATCTTCTGGAAGTAGAACCTTCTAAGAAGTCCTCTTACATTTATTATATCTAACTACCCATTTATTATATCTAGCTACCATAGTGAGCCTTATTTAATAATATAGTGGACCTAGTCCACCTTACATTGAATGGCCTCCACTATTATCACTATGGGCCCTCTCAGCCCCCACTACTACCTCTCTAGCTACCTAACATTCCACCCCCCTTATGAAAGCATTGTCCTCAAGAATTGATGTACAACCATATACCAAGGTCCCATGGATAATTGTGGACCATAATGCTGAAGAAGACTGGAGAACCGAGGTCCCATGTAGAAAGGAAAGACACAATGCTGAAGTAGTCCAACCACCATTGTAAGCCCGGGTCCCATGTCCAAGCACTCATGTGAACTCCCCGTGGATGATTTTGGACCCCAATAACCAACTCAAAATGATGCTCCAAAGACTGAAACATGTCATGTGGATCCAAATAAGAACTCATCTTACATGTAGTATATCTAACTACCCATTTATTATATCTAACTACCATAGTGGGCTTTATTTAATAATATAGTGGACCTAGTGCACCTTACATTGAATGGCCTCCACTATTATCACTATGGGTCCTCTAGGCCTCCCCACTACCTCTCTAGATACCTTACATTAATTTTTAAGTACCCAAAATAGATCTACAAATATAATCACCACAAATATTGAATACACAATAGATCCACAAAGAAAGATAGAAGAATCCACACTATATTATTACCAAACCCTTGAGGTAGGGAAACACCATACAATGGATCTTATTATGGAAGGGATCCTCTCCTATTCACTTTCATCTTCAAGGGGGCATCCTCCTATTGAGCTACAACTCACAATACAATAATTCTCTTCATGTCCCATTACATTGCTTGAACCTCTTTATATAGTGCTACCATCACCTAAGAACACTCTAGAGGAGGAATCTTCTAGAGGTAGAACCTTCTAAGAAGTCATCTTACATTTATTATATCTAACTACCATAGTGGGCCTTATTTAATAATATAGTGGACCTATTCCACCTTACATTGAATGGCCTCCACTATTATCACTATGGGCCCTCTAGGCCTCCCCACTACCTCTCTAGCTACCTTACATTTCATCTCCCTTATGAAAGTGTTGTCCTCAATGCTTGATGTACAACCATATACCAGGGTCCCATGGATAAGTGTGGACCATAGTGTTAAATTAGACTAGAGAACCAGGGTCCCATTGAGAAATGGAAGCCACCATGCTGAAGTAGTCCAACTAACATTGTAAACTAGGGTCCCATGTCCATGTGCTCATGTGAACTCCACATAGAAGATATCGGCACCCAATAGAAAACTGAAAATGATGCTCCCAATATTGACACCTATCATGTGGATCCAAATAAAAATATCCATCCACATAATGGGAAAGGGTCAAAGATGAATCTGGAAGGAACAATACCATTGTAGAATATGCAGGTTGGATGTCAGTAATCATAACTATCTCATGATGTGGGACATTGATGTTCTCTACACAATGCGGAGTAGAATCATCAAATAAAATATGGAAGTGGTTGTCATCCCAGAAATGACAACTATCTATATACCAATCATCGCAATCGGCCTCAAAATCATACCAAACATATATTTCTTGATTATATTCATCCCATATTTCTTGATTATATTCATCCATATTTATTGATTATATTCATACCTCTACTAGATGTTATCCAATGAATCTTGAATGCTATGAAAACTATCATCGAGGCCATTGTTACACGTCAAAATTACTCAGTTGGATAAGTGTCGCATCTTCCTCTCAATTGTCGTAAGTGTCGCATCTTCCTTACAACTTTCACAAGTGTCACAAGTTGGTTACAAGTGTCACAAATGATGTTCGAGCATACTGCCATGCTGACGAAACTAAGGAGACGCTTAAAACATCTCATGTGCTTGATTTGAAGAAGAAGAACTGGTTTACTGAAGTCAAATAACTCTTGACACCTGAAGAGAGCTCTAAAACAAAGGTTCCGAGGGGGAGCGCTCCCCTATATCAGCTCTAGAAGCGTTGGCGCTCCCCTACAAGGCTTCAAGGAGCATTATAACTCTCCCCTGCCCCCTCTGAAGGAGCACTGCTCATCTTGAGAGCGCTAGCTCCCCCCAAAATCTTACTAGGGAGCGCTACAGCGCTCTGATGCCCCTTCTAAGGGAGTGATACCTAATCTGAGGCAGTTTTTGGCCCGTTGAGGAGAATAAGGGGAGGATATTTCAAGATTAGGAGGTAGTTGTGTTTGAATTCTTGGTTTCATCAAGAGATCCCTGATCTAAGGAGGAAGTTCCCAACTTGTTCTAAAGATAACTCAAGAGGTTAAGTTCCTCTTAACCTATATAAGCAGGCTCTATGATGGTGGAAAGGGGGAAGAACTGCTAGTATGAAACCTATGATCTTGGAGGAAATACACAGTCATCCAGAAGAGAGTGATCAGTGAAGTTGTTGTTATCCAAGTTGTGGAGCTTTCAGGTAAGGCTTAGACGAAGGGGACTTGATGAAGCTGTCGCATTCGCATCTACGATTGTAAGTATTGTTGTCGTTATTCTCATCAATATGACACGCTTGGCCTGTTTCTTTCTAGTTTGTGTCTAATGTTACATGAAATTATCATTAACTGATAGACTTGTTTTCAAGCTAATATCAATAGAGTAGGAAGTGGTCGTATCTTGTTTGTCTACAGAACTCAAGGAGGAGTGAAGGATTGGAGCACAACTCGGAGTGTGCAGGGACAAACATCGATAAAGAGGTACTTTTGTCATCCTTCCTTCTCATGTGTTAGTTTAGATAGATTTGAAAGGAAGTCAGTGTCCATGTTAAGAATTTTCTATCTAGAGTTAAGGTCAAGCTCTTAGAGGTGATCTACCTGTCCGCAGGGAGATTTTCCTACAACAGAAACTTGCGACTCCACTGGGGAGATAGCCTCAAATAGAAACTTCTTGTTTTGATTTCTCCTCATTGACCTAGTTCTACCCCTTTATTGTTTCAGACTTGGTTAACTCCTCTTTTGATTGGTTTCATGAGATGATTGGCTCCCTACCCCATCATACTCATCTTAATTGTCGAAATCGAATTGCATTTTTTTGAATTTTTTGACATTTCTGGGAGTTTTTGAACCTGGCGCCTCTGTCCCTGTGTTAACAGAGCACCAACGCTCCCTCATAGCCTTACACAGAGTGCTATAACACTCCTTTCCTTTGACAACAGAGCGCCAACCTCCTTTTGGCCAACAAACCTTCCAGAACTGCATTTTTTTGGGTTTTTCTTTGTGTCTCTCCTGCTGAGTAACCTTGTGAGTCAGTCCTCCTTCTTTTCCAGCCTTGGCATCTGTCTTTTGCTTGAAGAATAAACATATTACTGTTTGGATTTTGTAGCCTTCTTCACTATTGACTTTGAGTTTTCCTGTTGAGTGAAGTTTGAAACCCATGCATTCTCTTTCTCTCTGATTAACTGAGTAAAAACCCTGGTGAAGGTCATCAAAGGCCTATAGATCTCTTCATCTTGATTTTAGTCCAGATCATTGTTCTTCAACTTTATATTTTTGGGTTTGAAGTTTGTTTTTTCTTTGATTGATTCTTTTCTTTCGCTTTTCGTCTTGATTGCAACAAAAGGGTGTATTGTTTGTATGACTTTTGCTTGTGCTAGTTTGATTTTCATTCATATGAGAAGATAATTAGCAAGACGAGCATTATGTTGAATTGATCATTATTCATATGAAAACAATAAAAGACATCTGCATGATTGATTTTGCATATTAGAAGGCATCTCAAAAGTTTTAGCATTACATCAGGATTTGATTGAGAAAAAGAATTGTCTGGGGACATTCCTTAATAGTGCTTGTCAGTGAAAAGAACTTTCTCTCTCCCTTAAATAGATGTTCATCGAAAAGAAATTATTGCTTATCATATTCAATTCATTCTTTGGGTATGAGTCATAATTCCATTTGTTTCACTTCCATGCACCCCTTTGCATAAAGAACAGCCATAAAAAGCAACGCTAATTAAAAATTATTTGGAACTTTTTATTTTCTAGGATCCTCCACCAACAGTAGAATAAGCTTAGTACTTTGGATTAGGCTGTGAGCATAACTCTCCAAAGTTTCCAAAACAAACACTAGCATCCTGAGTTAGGGAGGGTCAAATCCAGTTATCGTATAAGTCTTCCTGGGATCCCCCTCTCACACAGGGGTTACGCACGAGGTCGCATTCAGGTAAGCTACGGGGACTAACCCTCCGTTGTTTAACTGATTGTGGTGGTCAGATTGTATTATGGGGATCACTTTTAGGTAAATCCAAAATTACTGCGTGGAATCCTTTTAGTTGATTTCGGGCTCGATACCCTGCCCATACGTTCGGATTGGACTGTTGACTGTTCCCGCCCAAGGGCTGACTGCAAATTGGTAACCTTAGTGGCCATAATCTTTAGGGTCTTACACAAGGTGATGATGATGGGAAGTCTCACTGTACCTGGAGCAGACATTGGTCAAACTCACTTGGGCTCCTTGGAGGGTAAATCCACAATTACTGTGTGGAAGCTTGCACCAAGGTGTAAGTCTGTTAAGCAGGTCGCCATTGTAACTATTCCACCCTATCCACGCCCCTTCTGGACTTGATCACGCGACGTTGGATTTCATCACCAACTAGTACGGTCATCAAAAGAAGGTCTTGTTTGCTTGGTTGTGATTCTTATATTTTTATCGTGTGTTGTTTCTTTTCGTTAGTTGGTCATAGATTTCTTTCGCCGACTCTTTTTCACCAACATCGACCCTCCATGCCGCTCGCGGAGGCTACAGGGACTTCCTCCAGAAGATATGGAAGGAAACACCCCTTTACCCCCTCATTCCATGGAGGAATCTCCTCAACAGAGCGAGGTTCAAAATACTACAACTTCCCAGGAAGAAGTTCCCATTCCTTTGGAGAATTTTCAAACTGTTTCAGAATCTCCGGAAGCTTACCGCATTCCAGAGGGATACAAATGACAGATCCTCCACCTGAATTCTGCTGGAGAATTTGTTGTCATTAATCCTTCTGACATTCCGGCTGGGTCTTCTCAAAACCCTTTAGCCAATGACCCTTTTTGGACCGCAGACGTTGTTCGAAGTCCACCACGACTGGTGCGATATCTTTATGGAACAGGAGAAGGTGCCGACGTACCTTTTTCCTATACCGTACCTCCAAATCAGGTACCACAACTTTCATAGCCACACCACCCATTGGTCCGAACACACCGTCTGTTGGCCCAAAGTCTACTATTCCCCTCCAGACGACCCATTCAACAATGGCCCCACACATTCCGACTATCCCTGCCGGTAACGCAGTAGTTAATCAAGCTCTGATTGGCACACCTATAACACCAAGACCTACACTTCCTTTTGGATTCAGGGCACTGAATGCTTCTACTGCCACCACTGCCCAAACCACTACCCAAGTTATACCGGGAAGTTCCATACCTATCCAACAACCCAGAGGGACCGGTCTTGGTGGTCCTAACCCGATTGGTGGCACCGGTCAGTCATTAACGTCTGGCTCTCAAATCCCGTGAACTCTACCTCAAACTGGGGGGCATCGTCCCACCAGAGGAAAAATTCCATTCGGGGGACACCCTCATGCTGGGGGGCAGCCTCAATCCGAACTCTACCATCAACCACAAGGACAAAATGTGTCCACCGCACCCAATCTGTGGAGCATCCCTTTTCAAGGAAACCCACAGTTCTCGGCAGGACAAAATGTTCAGACTCTGCAACAAATCCCTTATGAACAAATGCCAAACCCATCCGGTCATCCTCCGCTCACACATACTTCTCAAAACATCTCAAATCCTGTGTACCTTGGCCAAAACCAACCTCACATGAGAGGGCCCACGAGTTATAATTATCCACATAACCCAGTATTGGGCCCCACTGGTGTCCCTCTGCCACACCAACATTACCCACAGGTTAACCGACAACTACCTTTTCTAGCTACCCTGGATCTTCCAGACTTGTCTCGGTTGATGAATGATCCTATTTATCATTCTCCGGTTTGGCCAGCTATTCCAGTTAAACTCCCTTCTGATATCCCAAAATTCGACGAAAAGTTCAGAGAAGACCCGAACAACCATGTGATGACTTTCCATTTGTGGTGCTCATCCAACTCCCTCATGGACGATTTGATTCATTTGCGTCTTTTCCAACGAACACTTACGGGTTCCGCTGCGAAATGGTATATTGAATTACCACGTGCATCTTTTCATGATTTCAACTCCCTCGCCATGTCTTTCCTTACGCACTTCCAGCTACCCATTCGATACGAGACGAGTACTAAAATATTAACCTCCCTTCGTCAAACAACTTCCATACATATCTCCGACCACATTCATGAATGGAGACGACGACGAAGGCTAATCAAAGCGGTCATTCCTGAACAATTGTTAGTGGAATGGTTCATGAAATCATTGTTACCCAAGATTGCTCGTGATGTTTCCATGGGTGGTGTCGTCACCGAGGAAGAACCCATTGCCCGAGCTCAGTACTTAGACTTAGTCTATTCACAATCTGGTACTCTATATGAGTTGATACCGAACGCTACCCGTGCCACCAATGATCCATCCAAACCATCGACTGCTTCGCATGCGGATGGAGTTATTGGCTCTGTCAAAGATCAATCTACTACCCAGTCTACTAGAACGATCCAACGGCCTGCTTCGGCGGCTGCTCCCAGTTCGACTGCACCCTCTTCTACCCCCCCTCAAACTCAGGTTTCTGACATGAATGTGGTCCAATCGACCCCTTCACAACAACTTGGGGGCAAGAAGAAAGTGAGAAACAAACCAAAGAAGAACAATAACAATGCACAACCCAAAACCCAACCACAAACCCCTGCTGCCAGAAAACAACCGCAACGAAAAACGAAATTCCCATGTATCATTTGTGGCAACGATCACTACACTCGAGACTGCCCACATCGTGATGAAGTGGCCAAACTTTTCAAAGGATATTCACAACCCGTTGTGCTCACTCATCCTTTTCCGCAGCAACAATCGTTGGTTGCACAAACCCCCACGCCGGGGGGCAGTTCCAACCAATCCCATGATGAGGCCTCGACAAGTGCCCACATTTACATGTTTAACAGAGTTAATATAACTACTCACTCTACGACATATGACACGCTAGTTAAGCCTGATAAACCGAAGATTGCTAGCGGTTCTCCGTCAGACCCGTTGCCATCCTCTGTCAATCCTCCGTCTGTTAGCCCTCCATCTGGGCCAGTCCAGATTGAGAAACCTTCTTTTGACTCTATCCTATGCCCTCCTAAGAGCACCATCCAGAAATCTACCTTCAATCCTAATTCACGGGCTGCCCAAAATTACAACATTGTAGAAGATTTGGCCCAATCCCCGTGTGCCATGTCCGCCTTGGAAGTTATACAACACTGCCCCAGCCAATGTAGAACACTCTTAGCTGCCATCAGCGCTTTTGATCCTGAGTCATCAAACAAAATCACGTTTAATCTGGACGATCATCAACCGAGACTCTCCCACCAGCTAGCTTTCCAAATCGACGTTGTTGTTCACAATCAACAAATCCACAGGACTATCCTGGATGAGGGATCCTCCACCTGTGTGATGTCTCTAGCTTGTTGGAAAGGCTTGAAATCACCGACCCTTAATAAATTTGCTATCATGTTACGCACCTTTGATGGATGAGGTTTTCATCCTCACGGATTATTACAATCCTTAGCCGTTCAGTTGGGCGGCAAAACTGTGATTGTTGACGTCGAGGTGGTTGATGCCCCCCTCGATTACAACCTACTACTTGGAAGAATTTGGTTCTACGCTATGACTGTCGTCACCTCGTTGGTGTTCCGATGTGTACAATTCCCCCATCAAGGAAAAATTGTTACCATCGATCAGCTTGATTTCTACAAACCCGATGCTCGCATCCCTGCTACCAACAACAGTCCTTTTTTGGGATACCACCCAGTTACATATGAAAGCATTGGTGTTGGCTTATTGAAATATTCTAGCCTCATGGGTACTTTCCCTACACCACTTCCACCTACTGCACATCATATTGTCACCGTCAATATGATTTCGACTATTCCTTATCAATCCTTGGAATCATCTGATCCTTGGATTGTGCCTAGTCCTTTGGAATTCGATGTGCTTGGTGACACTATGTCACTTAGCCCAACCGAGGATGCATACGTAACTATTCAATCTGCCTCTCTCTCTTCCAACACTACACATTCATTGGCACCCGATACTTACTCGGTGCCCTCGTGGTTGGATTCCCTATCATCTGTCGTCGATTACATTTCCCACATTTTTCCTTCGGACGAATCCATCATGGAAATGCTTAGCATTGACGATCTGCCCTGGGATGATAACCACCATCGATCCTCTTTTCTTCCGCCTTTGGAAGAAATCCACCAAGACATACGATCTGTCTTCCCTCCCGATGTTACCGAAGCTCCGAAATCTCCTATCCTCACACAAGATACTCTCTCTGAGGGGAACATGGGTAACATCTCCACCACGATCACGATTGACATTTCAATCAAAGACGGTGTCATGGAAAACATCAACCTTGGTGCTAATTGCACACCCGATGAAGTGGTTTCTTACACAACTTTGTTCAAGGAATTTCATGATGTCTTCGCATGGAGTTACGAGGAAATGCCAGGGATTGACCCTTCAATCGTCGTACACAAAATTAAAACCTATCCTGACGCAAAACCGGTTCGGCAAAATCTTCGCTCAGTTCATCCCAAGAAAATCGCAGCTATAAAGGCTGAAGTTGAAAAACTTCTAAAATCTGGCTTCATCTATCTCGTCCCTTTAACCGAATGGGTCTCCAACCTTGTTCTGGTTGCTAAGAAACAAGGGACCATCCGTGTTTGCATTGACTATCGAGATCTCAAAAAAGCTTGTCCCAAGGACACTTACCCTACGCCCTTCATCGACCAAATCATCAATAATTGCGTGGGGAGCGTAATCTTCTCTTTCATGGATGGCTTTTCTGGATATAACCAGATTGAAATCTTGTCCACAGATCAACACAAGACAACCTTCATCTGCCCTTGGGGAACTTTCGCCTACCGAAATCTACCTTTTGGCCTAAAAAATGCTAGGGCCACTTTCCAGTGAGCCATGTAGTATGCTTTTCATGAAATCAAACATATAGCAGAACCGTATCTCGACGATTTACCTGCACATTTGCTAAATCGATCCGATCACATTGATCATTTACGCGCGATTTTTCTGCGATGTAGGTTCTACCGTATTCGTCTGAACCCACACAAATGCATTTTTGCTATCGAATCCGGCCGACTCCTCGGTTTCATTGTCTCCAAAGATGGGATTAGGGTGGATCTCTTAAAGATCAAGGCCATCTTAGCCTTACCCCCACCCACCAATTTAACCCAACTCCAAATTTTGCAAGGCAAAGCAAACTTTCTTCGCCATTTCATCTGCAATTATGCCGAGATCACTAAAGGATTTATGCGGTTACTGCAAAAGAACGTCCCTTTCATCTGGGATGACACCGCTCAACGATTATTTGACGCTCTCAAGCATGTTTGACCCATGCACCTTTGTTACATCCTCCTGAATATACAAAGGATTATATCCTTTACTTGGCTTCTTCTACTTCCACCATTGCCATGGTGTTAGTTCAAGAAGACCTCAACGGCGAAGAACATGTGATTTATTATCTGAGCAAGAGTTTATCCAGACTCGAACTCAGATATTCGCATGTTGAGAAACTGGCTCTGGAAGCCATCATTGTTGTCTAAAGGTTCCACCACTACATATTATTATGCACCACCATGGTAATCGCAGACTCCAACCCAATGTATCATGTCTTGACATGTCAAGTACTTGGGGGCAAATATTCAAAATGGATCGTTATTCTCCAAGAATTCGATCTCGAGTTTACGAAGGCTAAAGCCAAAAAATCCCTTGTGTTTGTCGAGCTCATTTGTGCTCTTCCTCGTGCCTATGAAAACATTGAACCTAGAGACTCTCTCCCCGATGAATCTCTCTTCCTCATCAGCACCTCTGATCCTTGGTATGGAGACATTCTCCTCTACCTTCAAACCAATGTTTTCAGCCCAACATCTCTCGCGAAGAGCGTCGATGTATTCATCATCACTCTCACCGTTATATCATTCTTGCGACACTTTGCATCATCGTGGTATTGACACCATCCTTCAGCGATGTCTAATTCATGAGGAGGCTGAACGCATTTTAAACGATTTTCACCTTGGCGCCTGTGGCGGTCACCTTTCCGGGATGGCCACAGCCCAAAAAATCCTACGTGTTAGCTACTTTTGGCCCTTGATTTTCAAAGATTACATCGAGGCTGTCAAAAAATGCCCACCCTGCCAAATCTTTAACAAGAAGGCATGCACCCACCCTATAGCACTGCATCCCATTATCGCCATCGACCCCTTTTCCAAATGGGGCATCGATTTCATGTAGTGTAAACCTACCTCAGCCGGGGGGCATGGTTACATCATCGTCGCCATCGACTACTTCACCAAATGGGCTGAGGCTATGCCTACCTTCCTGAACGATGGCCGTACTACAACTCTTTTCCTCTTCAACCACGTCATAACTCGTTTTGGTGTACCACGTGCCATTGTCACTGACCAGGGTGCACACTTTAAAAACCAGATGATGAGCGAGTTACATGTCAAATTGGGTTTTTTCCATGAAAACTCATCCCCTTACTACCCTCAGGCGAACGGACAAGTTGAGGCTATCAACAAAGTCCTAAAAACCATGATCCAACGCATGGTAGGGGAAAACAAAACATCATGGAATTTACAATTGTTCTCCACTCTCTGGGCCTATCGCACCTCTATGAAAACTTCAACTGGATTTAAACCTTTCCAGTTGGTCTATGGCATTGAAGTTGTCCTACCAATCGAGTGTGAGATTCCATCACTCAAACTGAAAGTAGAACTCCTGCCCCATACTTCTGCTGAAGAAGAACGATTCTTGTATCTATCCAAACTGGACGAAACACGTCATGATGTTGCTCTCGTCAATGAGGCACATTAGAAACAAATTAAAAGTCAATATGAAAAATCTGTCCACCCTCGGACTTTTGCAGAAGGAGACTTAGTCCTCGTTTACGACCAAGCTCACAATAAATTGGGGACAGGAAAGTTAGAACCCATGTGACACGGTCCTTACATTGTGAAACGTGTCCTACATAAAGGTGCCTACGAATTAGTTGATCAAGATGGAATTTCCTTGGGAGAGCCCCAAAACAGGCTTTACCTCAAGAAGTACTATGCCTAGATCACCTAGCATATGTACTTTGTACATTACTGTATTTTAGTTTGGTGTGTCTATTTCTTTTGCATGATCGAGTCTTTACCGTTGCCACTCATGACTGTGCATGTGTTTTAATGTGCAGATGATGTCTTCCTTTCCCATCTTTTTTGGGTTCGGAGATGGCGCCAGCTGACATACCCGGAACATTGCTTCAGCAGCTTGGGTTATTTACCAATTTGATGAGGTGGTGAGTTTAGGAGGCATCTGTTTAGGACCAGCAACAAACAATATGGCAGAATATCACGCTGTCATTTGACTGTTGACCCAAGCCTCCTCCCTAGGTATCTCCCGTATCATTATTTACTTGGACTCCCAACTCGTGGTTTATCAACTCAACCGTATCTACGCTATCCGTAGTCCTATCCTGCTACGTCTACACTTGCAAGTTCACCGTCTCGAACAAATGTTCGATTACATTGAATATAGACACATTCCGAGAGAACTTAATAGTGTTTTGGATTCATTAGCTAATTATATCATGGATCGGTATCTTTCCCACATATAAGATTTAAGGAAAGAAAAACTGTACATTACATGTAAATTAAAACACATCACAGACATCATCATGTACAAATCATTGGCATCATAAAAACTCGAAACTGTATATATATATATGGCGTGACTGAAATGTTTGTATTACATCAAAAAGTATGTAGAAGAGAAAAATATTGGGTCTTTCCACCCATACAACGTTGCCTGACAAGGCATACAAAATATGATCACCAGAGAGACTCTAATCTCCCCGCACTACATTGTGCTGTGAGTAACACACTACTGCGCGCACTACGTGCCTCAATAGAGAATTAATATTCTCTGGTAATCCTACAGTGTGACGTTGCAGATGTAAAGGCACTTCTCCCCTCCGCAAAGGAGGAATGCCCATCGTAAGGCCTTGGAGGTTTCTCTCAACCTCCCGGAGACCTACTGCTGGTACTACCGGATCTGCTACGACTGGGATGCCTTCGCGACATCCTGGTACTGGTATATCAGTCGGGCGCACTGCTCCCTTGTCTGCATGTTGGAAACAATACATCTGTTAAAACTTTTCTACATACCCAAAAAAATATATATACATCAAAAACTTAAAAACAAAAACTAGACAAGGTATGGCTCAGTCTCTTACCTGACTCATCCCAGTCTTCCCCTGCGGGAAAAATCAAGTCCATGCTCCCGCGGAAATCTACATCGGCATAAGGGAAGTCCTCTATCCAAAGGTATTACCGTCTCAGCCAGGAAAAGAAATTGCTAGTGAAATGGAACTCTGACTCCGACACTAGCCTTGGAGACAGACTAGTCCACCTCTCCATCCTGGGTTCATCCACTAGTCGCACCGCCAACGCTATCTGAGGCTACATTTGGGGGATGTGCTCTAGAAAAAAAGAGACCAAAAATGAGTCGTAACCAAACTGCTTATGTCCAGTCCTGCATCGTGAGATCTGTTCCTTCACATTTCGAAGGAATGTTGCACTCCAGTTGAACAGTGTTGGTTCCAAACAATGAACACCGTAAGCCACCTATTATCTTGATTCCAGATGGGTGCTAGTGTTTCCTGTCACGCTTGTGATAGCAAAAAGTATAGACCGGAGGGGAAAATCTCGAATATCCTTGATGGGGATTCTACCCCCTACCAGCCTTTCTCCTGGAATACAGTGGCGTTCCAGATACACGTCCACTTGTTCAGGTAGCTCCCGCTGCCCAGAGAACAATATGGAGACCCCTCTTTTCGAGAGGCCGGTCAAAAAGTACACGTCTTCTAACTCAATGGTTAAAAGTTGTGTGCCTATTCGGAATCCTTGTTCTGCAACATCCTAGAGGCCAATCATATGTTCGAGCAATAAAATCTATTTCTTCATCTTTTGCAACTTGAAGAATTTGAGCAACCCACAAGATCGCAAAGAGGCCTGTGTACGAGGACTCCATAAGGCGACTAAGTCATCCATCTCATGTTCCCTCTCTTTCCATTCAATCATGATTGCCGAAGTTACCTACAAAACAAAAGAAATAAAAAACTCATTATTTCCACGTTTTGGCAATTTCGGCAATTTTCAAAACTAATTTAAAACGTGAAATAAGATGCCCACATCATTTAAAAGTAACCACACACTCTTTTTTACCACCACGCCCTCTCCTAAGCATTTAACATTCATCAAACAATGATAAAAACGTTTTAAAAGATCAAAATGATTTTATGGCTGCGTGGGCATGCGTGGGGGATTTCCCATGGATTTTTTACTAAAAAACGACCCATATAATTAACTTCTAGGGCATTGGCATCTTAACCATCCATTCCTAGAACATTTTTTCAAAACAAATCCCGTTTTCCCATTGATTTTCAAAGAGGCCGATTTGGCTCTAATTGGGGAAACTTAGGGATTCATGTTTTAAAATAAATAATGCTATGAAAATTGATATGAAACCATGCAATGGAAAGATCATGATATGGACACCTACCTAGTCCGAACGGTGAGCGAAATGGTCGACCGTAGCTCCGACAGCAAACGAAACAATATCCACTTCAAACTGGGAATCTCCACTACTCCAAAAATCCTTGCAAAATGAAATGGTAAATAAAATTTCAAATCAATTGTTATTTACAAATTTTCATTTTTTATAAGGTATGGTCATTTTTTGGGTTTCTTTAATGATATAATGGCTTCACTAAACCCTGGTTTGTAGTTTCGGCATCGCAGGTTTCCTGGCAGTCTTGATGGATTATTCACCTTGTCGCACTTATGAGCATAGTCTTAGTTCGTTCTCGAGCTCGATAATATGAGAACATAACCGGGTAAACTTTTATCTCTTTTTCGGACCCCTACTGATACGAACACATGAAAAAGGAACCCCCCTAGAGTCTCCTTTAAACCCTTTTCAGACTCACTAAATATGAAAAGATTGTCGAGTGATCTTGCTTCCTTTCACACTCGTTAAAAGGCCAGAAAGGGTGTCCTTCGAGCCATAGTTTAACCCTTTTTCGGTCTCGTTGGACTACTGTACGAAAAAGGAACTGAGAGAGTTCTCTTTTAAGTGTTTTTTGAAACTCTATAATCCCGAAAAACCTTCGAGTTTTCTGTCTTTGGACTCGTTAAAGCACACATCGACAGACCCATATGGGACTGAACTCTTACTTCTTCCAGTTCAATAAAGAAAGGAAGAGGAACTTACCAAAGGTGAGTTATATTGAGCACATGTTATCCTCCTCGAGCTCATTAAACCAAAAAGTGGTACTCATCTATCTGGATGGGGGAAAAATTGAAAGGATCAAGCCAAGTAGTCTCTTGAGAACATCATCCAACACTTCTTAGAGTCACCCTTGAACACGGCACTTTGTCATTTGCACATATCATAATCCGATGAACCTCTGCACTGAGCCAATCCTTTGAGTTCCTTTCACTCCTTTGGGTCACCCGACGCAAGTCACGATACCCACTACATAGTTTTGGTCCATGTCACGTTTTTCTATTGTGCCTCAGTGTTCAAGGGAAGTATCCGCCTCGAGAGTCAGCCATCCCAAATATCTTTCCTCAAAACCTATGTCAGTCCATGTCCGTTTGATTTACCAATTACATATCCATGTCTGTTTCATGTCGTTGATGGGGGATACATTAAGGCCCTCTCTCGACGAGTCTATTCCTGTCGACTCCAACACATTATTCGGGAATCAGACTTAGAAACCAGTTAGTACTTTGGGACCTGCATGCCTCAATGGCAGGCCTCCTCACGTTTGACAATGGGTTTACATCATTGACCCCTGATCGAATGATTCCACGAATGTTTGACTTCAGCTTATCTATTCACATTCACTGGAATGTACTAGGGTACCTTGGGAATCATTGACATTAATGGTGATCTCCCTCACACTTGTTAACGGTTCACACCATTGATCGGTAATCAAGTGATTTCTGCCATGTTCGACGTCAAGACATCTATTCACATGGTCAGATTCGTACTGTATTGCGATTGGTAAGAATACCCTGGGTTGAGCGATCACTTTGATATATGCTTTGCCCAGGCTGCGAAGGAATTATTGTTGGACAAAAAACACATACACTATAACATAGATCCACTTTGTATTGGTCGTGGCTATGTCTTGTCATCTCGTAGATCCACTGTGTATTCTTCATGGCTACGATCAGTCCGAGTCATCAAAGTATAGATCCACATTATATCTTCGGTGGCTATACCTTTTTATCAATACAATTATGGATCCGCAGTGTATTTTATGGTGGCCATATCTTGCAAAGTCTTGATCACCCAAGCATAGGTATGCTTGCCTTGGGTTTTGAAATATGTCATGATATTTTTTGGATGTTTGTGTGCAGCTTATATCAGGTTCCCTGAGTCTATACCCTTGTTTGGACGTCTACAAAGTATTTCAGTTATCAGTTGGCATCTTCTAACTTCATACTTTGGGGGGCAATCTGTTACACGTCAAAATTACTCAGTTGGATAAGTGTCGCATCTTCCTCTCGATTGTCGTAAGTGTCACATATTCCTTACAACTTTCGCAAGTGTCGCAAGTTGGTTACAAGTGTCACAAATTATGTTCGAGCATACTGCCATGCCGACGACACTAAGGAGATGCTTAAAACATCTCATGTGCTTGATTTGAAGAAGAAGAACTGGTTTACTGAAGTCAAATAACTCTTGACACCTGAAGAGAGCTCTAAAACAAAGGTTTTGAGGGGGAGTGCTCCCCTATATCAGCCCTAGAAGCATTGGCACTCCCCTACAAGGCTTCAAGGAGTGTTATAACACTCCCCTGCCCCCTCTAAAGGAGCACTGGTCATCTTGAAAGCGTTGGCGCCCCCCAAAATCTTACCAGGGAGCGCTACAATGCTCTGATGCCCCTTCTAAGGGAGCGCTGCCTAATCTGAGGCAGTAGTTGGCCCATTGAGGAGAATAAGGGGAGGATCTTTCGAGATTAGGAGGAAATTGTGTTTGAATTCTTGGTTTCATCAAGAGATCCCTGATCTAAGGAGGAAGTTCCCAACTTGTTCTAAAGATAACTCAAGAGGTTAAGTTCCTCTTAACCTATATAAGCAGGCTCTATGATGGTGGAAAGGGGGAAGAACTGCTAGTATGAAACCTATGATCTTGGAGGAAATACACAGTCAGCCAGAAGAGAGTGATCAGTGAAGCTGTTGTTATCCAAGTTGTAGAGATTTTAGGCAAGGGTTAGACGAAGGGGACTTGACAAAGTTGTCGCATTCGCATCTACGATTGTAAGTATTGTTGTCGTTATTCTCATCAATATGACACGCTTGGACTGTTTCTTTCTAGTTTGTGTCTAATGTTACATGAACTTATCATTAAATGATAGATCTGTTTTCAAGCTAATATCAATAGATTAGGAAGTGGTCGTATCTTGTTTGTCTGCAGAACTCAGCGAGGAGAGAAGGATTGGAGCGCAACTCGGAGTGTGCAGGGACAAACATTGATAAAGAGGTACTTATGTCATCCTTCCTTCTCATGTGTTAGTTTAGATAGATTTGAAAGGAAGTTAGTGTCCATGTTAAGGATTTTTTGTCTAGAGTTAAGGTCAAGCTCTTAGAGGTGATCTACCTGTCCGCAAGGAGATTTTCCTACAACAACCATCTGCAAGGACATGCAATCTAACATCCAATGTGTCATACAATTGGGATTTGAATGCTTCAGTAATTTTTAGAATTTCTTTGAGGGTTTGAGAGGAAATAGCGATATGAGCATCCTATTAACTCTTCGGTCCAACAACCATCATTAAAAAACCCAAAAAAATAGAACAATAATCTAGACAAAAAATCGCGGCTTTTTCTGGAAAAACCTTAAAAAACTGTTCAATTTAAAATGCTCATAACTTCACTTTCCGGACTCCGTTTCCGCTGATTTTGCTTTTTGAAATTGGGTGAAATTGTGAGAGGAACTCGTATCTATAATTTGTTTGGAAAAATTCGGCCTCCATCTACTATAGAAATAATAAAAAAAAAAAAATCACACCGTCATCCGCGAAAAAAACCCTAAAAAAATGCAGATTTTAAAACTTCAATATCTCGACTTCCCGGACTCCATTTCAGATGATTTTGTTTTTCAACTTGGGTTTTTTTATAAGATTTACTCATATTTACAACCTCGTTTTGCAAATTTTGCACAGAAATATATCAAAAAGTTCTGGAATGTTGCGGCCCTCTCTTTTCTTCTTCGAAAAAAAAATCTGCAAAAATAAAAAATATTTGTCCATAATGTCTGCCAAGGAAAGTGGTCTGATACCACGTGTTAAGGAACTAAATAGATCTATAAATATAATCACCACCAATACTAAATACACAATAGATCCACAGATCAATATAGAAGAAACACACTTTATTATAGAAACCCTTGATGTAGGGCAACAATGTACAATGGATCTTATTATGGAAGGGATCCTCTCCTGTTCACTTGCCTCTTCGAGGGAGAATCCTCTTATTGAGATACTACTCCAAATACAATACTTCTTTTCATGTCCCATTACATTGCTTGAACTCATTTATATAGATTTTCCATCACCTAAGAAAATTTTAGAGGAGGAATCCTCTAGAAGTAGAACATTCTAAGAAGTCCTCTTACATTTATTATATCTAACTACCCATTTATTATATCTAGCTACCATAGTGAGACTTATTTAATAATATAGTGGACCTATTCCACCTTACATTTAATGGCCTCCACTATTATCACTATGGGCCCTCTGGGCCCCCACTACTACCTCTTTAGCTACCTAACACAAAGGAAAATGGTTCACCCACGACCACTTGAATTGGAGCTCCATTTGTGAAGAGATAAGCATATTGTATTCTCCTCTTTTGTTTTGAATTCAATATTGAATGATGAATAATATAGATTCAATATCTCTTATGATAAAAAATTGTGAAAATACTATATGATATTAGTGGATGAAATAGTTGTTGTTATACTCAATTAGTTGATTAGGCATGTGTGGAAATGTATTGGAAATTCATTCATGCTAAGTGTTTTACAAAAGGATTATGTGAAAGAATGGTTGTTCTACCCATGTAATATTGATGAATGAAATTTCTCGTGCATATGGAACTGCCTAATATGTTTCTAAGAAGATTTATTTCGAAAAGATTAGGAATTTAGTAATTTTCCATATAGGTGCATTGTTGCTTCCTAGTTGTTTTATGAGTGTGTATGAGTATAAATTTTAGTATGCAATCCCTTTAATGATTAATAAGGACTCTCATAGTTATAATTCTTATCTTGTTAATCCCTTAAGTAGTGGTTTTGAGGGCAGGACCTTTTGTAGTGTTAAAAAGTCAAAATTCTTGAGTTTTTGAGCAATTTAGCACACATCTCTTTAAAGATTCACCTTTTTAATTAAAATAAATGATTTTGGTAAGCATTATTTTTGGTACAAATACTCTCGAAATATATTTGGAAAGAGTCAAAAATATCTCAAGAACCTAGTTCATATTTTATGAGATATTAGTTGTTTATTAGAGTCCTTTTTTAACACTTTTTTAACATTCCAAATTGTGGTCGCTCCTTTTTTGAAGGTCACTAATTTCCTTAAGGAAACCCAGAAGCAAGCCTCTTGGTCACTATTTTACCTTGTAAAAATTGTTACCAAGTCTGGTAGTGGTTTATCTGGGCATCTTTGATCAATTTTGGGGTTTTAAGGTTTGAGATAAAGGTCTAAAGGGGTGTAAAATATAAGGGAAGTTTAAAAACATGTATAAAAGGATTATTTATGTCTTATAAAGGATTTAAATGAGTTTAATGTTTCTTTACTTTTTGCATTTGCATCCTTGAAGAAAGGGATACTCAAATTGTTCGTACCCTTAACAAATAGTGTTTATTGTACATGGGAAGTTTTGGCATATATGTGAATGGTTTTTAGGGGTTAAATGAAATGGTTATCTTTGATATTGATTGTTTTTTACCATGTTTTGGTCTTGCATTGGTGTCTTGAAAGAGAGAGGAATTTAGATTCCCCATACCCCTGAAAATATGTGAATGCTAAACATTGATTGTTATTTAACCATTAAAAGTTTGCTTGGGGATGGATGTGAGGTATGTACCTATTTCAAATGATCAAGTACATCATTTTTTATTCCTAAAGATATTGTTTCTCATTGTAAAATACACAACCACCCTTGTACACCTTTGGGATAGTGGGGTACTTCCAAAATACCTTCCCTCTCACTCAATACTTTTCTTTGATACATTTCTATCACATGACCAACCCTCTAATTAGGTTGAAATCCACATTTTATAGCACTGATACCACAATGTTTCTCACTATTCTATTATTAATTTAATAAATGCATGTAATATAATAGTCTAGTCTTATGCATACAAAAAAATATCAATCAATTCATAACATAAATAACTTCAATCCAACATTTAGATAAATAAACCATAAAAGATTATCTTCTGGGAATAAATCACCAACTATCTATAGACAAATGACATTCCACCCAACCATAGGCTCATTTTTTCTTGTCGTATTTTTTCCACAAGGCCACCCCCAAGCTGAGGCTATGAGTCAACAAAGGTGAAATGAAATATGGTTGGATTTAATCCTCTCACATAAACCAAATTCCAAGAAATTCACATTTTTTTAACTCCAACAACAATTCCAATACACCAACTCTCTTCCCCCTTCAAACTACAAAATTTAAAGAATGGGATCCCCTTCTTTTCCACATAGTCCCTCGAGCTATCCCACTTCCCTCCAGGGATCCAACACAAGTTGTCTAGGAAAAATCTCTATTGGGGACTCCATGAATTCCATTTATAATGGATTTTGTCAATGGAATTTGTTTCCCTACCACATGATCACAATTTCCTTTGTGTGTTCAAGGAAATCACTTCCCATAATTTTAATACAACCTACATGTAATTATTTTCCCCACACACATGCTATAAGACAACATCCCCCCAAGTAATAATGAAAATCATTACTTCGCATAACCAAACTGCATGGATTATGTTTTTAAAAATGGGACATACCATGTGTCTTCACAAGAATCCCACATATCTCCCTTTGCAACTCATCCCAATGCTCCAAAGACTTAGGAAGATACAAGGTAATGAATTAATATAAAGTAAGGTATAGGACTTAGGATTAGGAAAAATATATTATTATTTCTCTTTGGCTCCCCTTTGAGCCCTCCAAGACCCCTTTCTTTCCTCCCCTATGGAATCATAGCCTCCCATGCTTTTCATTATTCTTCATCTACAATTGGTGATGCATTTTATTATTATTCAATGTACATATTATATTGTTTGGATCTCAACCTTTCATCATGTATACATTTACATTTTTTATTATGGGGATGAAACTAGGGTATTACACTCATGATTTAAAGCTTTATGCCATGTTGTGCAACTATAGATTTTGTGAATAATGAGGCAAGAAGCTTGTAGATTAAATAATCATTAGGAATGAAACCAATATATTAAATAATCATTTCCTTGAATTTTTATTATGACCCTAATGATCATAGAATTTCACTTCTAATCATTGTGTAAGGTAATACAAGCATAAGGTTAAGGACATTAACCTTAAACCCCATGGTTGACCTTGTTGGAGAATAGAAGAAGGCCTTCGTCTAAGAGGTTCTAGGAAAATTTATGAGTTGAGATAATTGATGAATGTTGAAGTAGAACTAGTATGTGAAGAAAATTCTTGTGTTTATGGTGATATGATTATGCCAACTATTCTTGTTTATCTCTACCTTGGATAGTTGTTATGTGGAAAATTGTCAAGTGCTAGTTTTCACTGACCTGAGCCATTGATCATGAATTTTTTGTTAATATAAATGCTTCCCTAAAATTTTATTTTAAATATTGAAACTCTAACTTATGTTGACACGTGTAACGCTAAACTATATCATAGTAATAATTAGGAATGGTTTATTTTCAAATGTTCTTATATTATTGAAACTTTATTCTCATACCATTGCTATCAATGGGATATTAGACCAACAAATCCTATATTTGATGTTGATAATGAAGGCATGTCACAATTCTTAATTAATTTTATTAATTTATGTGGTGTTTAAAACTTTGATATTAATACCAATGATGTCGACCTTCTTCTACAAATGTTATTTCCTTTCAACAAAAATATCAATATTATTGGTTGTCATTACCAATTAGATATAAGTAGTTATTTTATAATTGGAAAAATTTCAACGCCATTCTAACATCCATATCATCGCAACCCTACAAAATTCCATGCTAATTTGGACTAATATTTCACTGTAACTCTAAACTTGGATTGTTCCATGTGATATATGTGAATTCAAAGTGGTCATTGTATGGGATTCCATACCTTATTCCTTTATAGAATTAGATCATTCTTTGACCATGAAATATTCTCAACTTCAATCCTTTTCTATGGAATTTATTTGATATTGTTGGAGGCAACATTTATTTTCCAATAGAGTAAATCAAATTAGATAACAAATATTTGATACAACATTGCTTGGAACCCTATGGATGCTCCGATATCACATACCAAAGCTAAAATATTATAAGAAATATGTGTTGCATTATGATTTTCATGCTATAAATATGATCTATGAAGATATTGTTTTTGGATATCCTTGGATGGAATTAGTTGGTATAGTTAATATTAATGTGAAAAAGAAGTTTCTAAAAATTTGGTACAAGAAAAAGAAAATCACATTGCAGGATGTGTCTCTTAGTAAAAAAGATGGGCCGACAGTGACCAGCAAATAAGTTATTGTCTAGTTCAAAGTTGAATCGGAGGCAGAGTCTATAGAAGGAGATGAAAAGAATCCACAGGAAGGACCAGTCAGGAAGCTAAGGAGGTCATTGACTCAAAGACACAAAGTGTTTCAGATTTGAAGAAAAATAATAGATTCCTACAGTTGTTGTATATCGCCATCCACATCATATAGAGAAACAACAGTCATCAAGGTAAGGGTGTGTGCATCAACATATTTATGCACCAACATGGCACCAGACGGGAAACCGATAAAGAGTTGCATGGAGGACTATCGACACTACAGGAAGAGCTAAGGCTACAAAAAAAATCCCATGGAAACCCCGACATGATGCAGAGCAAGATCAGGGTGGAAAGGAAACAAATGGACATCATGTCCAACTTCCATTGGGATGGATGGATGGTCATACTTGGTACCCATTGGCTACATTGCTTAGCCAATCATATTGTATAGTTTCTTCTCATGTTTCGAGGATGAAACATGTGAAGGGGGATGGAATGTAGTATACCTAGGGATGTACTATGGGGTACCTAGGGAGGTACCCAATGAGAATTTGGTTATGTATTATTAATGGAATTCACTTAATATATGATAATGTTGTCATTCAATGTAAGGTGGAATAGGTCCAATATATTAATAAAGGCCCACTATGGTAGTTGTTATCTCTCCTGGAGTCCTTCTCATGTTGTAGCTTGAAGAAGCCTGGTAACTTAAAGTATGTTTTGGTCTTATGTATTTTCTTGGATCAAATGGGATAAGTTAACCAACTGATTCTCTCTCAAGACATTCAAATATATATAACCAGGTATGAAAAGGATTTCAAGAGTTAATGATCAGATGAATAAATGAATTTGGTGGGCGAAAAAGACTATATTCATCAATCAGACCATATATATATGATGGGCTGAATAAAGATAGCTACTATTCGATCAGTGTTTATGAATTGACAGGGTGAGATGATAGTCACCTGTAATTAGACAAACTTATATAAAAAGTAATCATTTAAAGTACATAAATAGAAAGAAGATGGCAATCTAATAGTAACTGAGAAAGAATCTTGTGTATCTATATTATATGCAAGAAAGGTCTATTAAAAAAGTAGTGTAGTTTAGTATCCAGACTCGAACCTCTCTTTCTATGTTACAATGATGCCTCATATAGGTATTTAGGTCGAAATACTCTCTAGGAGGTCGAATTACCTTCCAAATCCCAAAGATAACAACCCTTACCTTCAATTTCTGGCACTGTCTACCATAAAAATGGGCCAGACTACTGAAAACTGGGGCTGCAGTTAAGATTCTGTATCTCCCAAATCATGAAAGCTGTGTAGAAAATGGAAGAGGATTTTGTACCTTGGTTTGTTGTGAGAAAAAAACTCTCTCAACTCTTTGAGATTCATTTTCATTTTCCCGAGATCTGCATATCAAAAACATGTGTCAAACATGGAAATTCCGAGATCCAAAAATTAGGGCTCAGAGATGGATTCGATTGTCCCAATCTATGACACGTGTAGGAACTTTGAGAGATTTTATTGTTCTTCGAGGTGTTAGGAACAAAATACTATGCCTGTTTCTCAAAATGATTCTCCAGTCGCTCAGAATCATCATTTGAAAATGATGACTCAGCATAGTAAAAACGAAGTATTTTTGAAAACTCAACATCATCTTGTGGGGGACTTTTGACAGCCTTCCCAAGCTCAAAATGAAAATATGAAGGTACCATTGGAAATCTTAGGATGTCTAGTTATCAATCGACTATTTAAGCATGTAAAATGACCTCTCCGAGGCTGAGAAAATGAGTTCTGATGGGACGTGTTGACCATTAGCAAAAACCCTGTGCTTTGGGCAACTTAGAGAAACCTGTGCTTGCCTTTTTAGCTACCAAAAGTGAAAGATTTTGACAACTTAAAATATATTAAAAACTAGCCCTTAGCTGCCGAAAATTGATTTTTTACATTTTTTACATTGAGAGTAAAGATCAATTACTTCTTGAAAAGGCAAGTGTAAAACTCATCTTTAAGACACTTGAACTTGGAAAAATTAAAAATCTATCAACTAATGACAAATATATCACCTAATGACAATAAATGGGAACATTTATTTTAGGAGATAACATCTAGATCCTATTGGGGATGGAATCCTCCCTGTGAGGTTTCAAGAACCACATACCTAATGCCTTTCCTAGAAAAACAAACTCAGACTGAAACTAGACTTTAGTATTCCATTGGGCATGGATTCATCTAGCGTGTGCAACTAATCTTTTGAAAACTTGTAGCCTGATCTGTTTATTAAATAAACCACCAACTGAAAAGAAGCTTCCTACTCATATGTTGATCTTGTTTTCACACCTACTCTTACTTCTAATCAATAGAAGAAAACTGATTAAGTAAAACTAAATCTCCAATGCAGCCAATTCATGTATTCATTAACTAATAATCTCCTCGATCTTAACCCAAAAAATATAAGAAACCATTGCCAGCAGAAATGTAATTTGTTAAGATAATGTTAGCGATCAAAATGCACTGGTATTTTGATGATTGTTCTCATCATTCTTCATTTGATATATGTTTTCTTCAGTCTCTTGGCCAGTGTCTTAACCTCCATTTTTTCATCAAGCTCCCGATCAATTACTATTATAGGATAAGTCCGTAGGTGCGGACACTAACCGACCTCCCTAGATCCACCTGGTATCTAGAACAAAACAGGACATAATAATACACTTTCCCTAGATCTAACCTATTGAATGAACTAAGAGATAAGGGTTATGAACATACCTTATGATAGCTTTCCTTATGTCTCTGTTGTTCCAAGCTTTGCTTCAATGCTCTCGTCCCGTCCAGATCACAACAAAATGAACCAATTGAAGTAAAGACAATTTAAGATATTCAATGACTAGTCTATACATATGATCAAGGAATTATGTAATAAAATGACATCATTTTTATGGGAAAGGGACATATTACTGTATTGAATTAATTGAAAGAGAAACTTACAACCTGAGCCTTAATGTCATAGGTCTCCTTTCGACGGCTTCTAGCTCTGACACACACACCTGCTCATGCATGAAGAAAATCTACCACATATGATGACCTTGTTGTTGTCTCTTGCTGTTGTAGCATCAGTCCTCCATACAGTCTTGCACTAATTCTCTTAATCAATCTCTTGCTAACTTGCTGATCTTCTTGACTTAACCCTTTCCATGAGAAATCTCCTCAATATATAGGAAGAGATAGATTAGTTACTTGGATAGGGAATGATCCCAAGATATCTGGAATGACAGTACTTGAGTAACCACTCGAAAGCCAACTCATCCTTTTAGAAGATTCCCTTCTAGAAGGTTTGAGATCTTTATCTTTTTCCTCTTTAAAATCATGCCTGCACCCTAACCATTAGTACAGTGTGGGAAGTTCACACCTGAGATTAAGGTAACCTGCGGGAAACAAGCATTCCCGCAGGTGAGTATATAAGCAGCCTGCAAACATGTTTCAAAATGTAAATTCTGGAAGAAGACAACTGTAACTTTTCTCAGGAAAGTGTTCTTGGTAAAGAGATTGATTTTCCATCATCATGAAATCATCATGACCTCATCACAATGACCAAATTTGTGGATAACAGAATGCCCCCCAAAGTCTGAGAGTGGAACCAGTGACAGTTGATAGACTTTGTAAGCTGCATGTGTGTGTCAAGAACCAAAAGAACATCTAATCAGAGACCTGCAAACATCCAAGCATCAACAGAATATCATGTATATCAATTTCGAGGTAGGCATTCCCATACTCAGATCATAGATGAATGACATCATAAACCAAGGTCATGGCCACCAATCATACACTGTGGATCCATGCCATCATTATATAGCACAGCCACCTAAATACACTGTGGATCTGTACGGCAAATTTTCAGTCAAGACGACATAGCCACGAATCATACACAGTGGATCTATGTGTCGCAAATCATGTATACTCCATCGCAACCTGGATCACAAAGATAATATCCAGGGTCTTCAATCTCGTCGCCCAAAGTACGAATCTAACCATGTGATTACATGAGTTGAAGTCAAACATGGTAGAAACCACTTGATTACCAGTCATTGATGTATACCGTTAACAAGTGTGAGGGAAATCACCATTAATGTCAATGATTCCCAAGGTACTATAGTACAATCCATCGACTGTGAATAAATGAGTTGATGTCGAACACTCGATGGAATCTCTCGATCATGGGTCAATGATGTAAACCTACTGTCGAAAGTGAGAAACTTGCCATTGAGGCATGCAAGCTTCAAGGTACTGAAAAATTTCTAAGTCTTAATTCCGGATAATGTGCTATAGTCGACAGAACAAGACTCGTCACAGGAGGGCCTTGATGTATCCCACATCAGTGACACAAAATGAGTAACAGAGTTTGTGAGTGAAACAGAGCATGTGACAATTGGACCTTGGACACAGGGAAGGTCGACATGGAATGAAAATATAACCGCAGATGGCCGACTCAAAAGAGGTTTGGACTGCTCTTGAACATATGGATGAAATGACAAATGATTTGGTCGCATTGACTCAAAGACGACACATGGAAATACCTTTTTATTGAATAGAATGAGAGACAAATGGATTTCCCAAACCGGCTTCAAATGATGAACAGAGGGTGTCATGTTCAATAGTGACACTTGCTGCCAATTAACACAAAAACGAAACATATCCCTTTCCCAAATTTTTCCCCCACCATTTCTGGCAAGTACCTCTTTATTTTTACGCAAGCTTGAAGAGGATCACATATGCTTGTTGATATAAGATCATCCTTCGGACGAGTCCCTCAGAGTATATTTAACGCACCCTAAGAAGGAGTGGTTCGGTCCCATCACGGGTCAGTCAATGTTTGTTTAACGAGTCCAGAGATAGAAAACTCGAAGGTTTTTCAGGATTATAGAGTTTGGAAAAACACTCAAAAGAGAACTCTCTCAGTTCCTTTTTTGTACAGTAGTCCAACGAGACCGAAAAAGGGTTAAACTATCGCTCGAAGGACGCATAACTTCAAATACTTTAACGAGTGTGAAAAGAGCAAGATCACTCGGCAATCTTTTCATATTTAGCGAGTCGTGAAAATAGCTTAAAGTTAACTCCAGGGGGGTTCCTTTTTCGTGTAACCACATCGAGCCCGGAAAAGAGATAAAACAACACTCGATCATGTTCTAGGTTTTTCTCAAGTGCAAGAATGGATAAAAGGCACTTGAGGTCTTGAAACCAAAACCATAGGAAACAAGAACAAAAACGCATCATATCGCAAAAGTTTTTCGTCCATAATCAACTGCATAGGGTACCTGCAAGTCATTTCACTCACTTTCGTATTAGAAATTAGGGTAAAATAGTGAATAAATACAAAAAACCCACTTTTAATATGGTAAAAGGTAAATAAAACAAATTTTACTATTTCATTTTTACCATATGTTTTACCCATTTACCATTGTAGTGCAAAAATTCCCATTTTACCTCCAATCTTCACTGTCGATTTCTGAGAGCTTCGGGGCATCATTTCACGAACCATCTGGATCAAATTGGTAAGTCCTCAATTCCCTAGCCTTTCGTGGTTTAAATTTATGATTTTAGTGGTTAAATTTTGAGTTCTAGGTGAGTTTTTCAAACCCTACGCGTGAATGGGGATTCCCGCAGGCTGCCCATACGGGGCCTGCGAGAATCCTTCATTCCCGCAGGTGAGCTTAAGTTATAGTGTGGGAAGTCCACACTGTGTGTTATAATTCACCTGTGAACAACACAGTGCCCAAAAATTTGTATAAAATTTATCCATTTAAAACAAATTTTTCCATGTTTCAAATTATTAATTATCTTCTCATGGTTGCCATGCAGGTTAATAATCACACAATGGTGCTTGAATGGAGAGAAAGGGAACACGAGGATGACAATGCTACCACCGAGAATCACCCTCCAACCATTGCCGCTTTAAGAGATTGCGGTCTCCTAAAGTATTTCCACATACCGGGCATGAGAGCCCAGGTTCGATTGTTGGAACATTTAGTCCGGATGTGGGATCTGGATCAGCAAGTCTTCATTGTTGGTGCCCACACATTGACAATTGATATTGAAGATATCTACTTCCTGACCGGGTTGTCAAGACGAGGTGCTCATGTCAGTGTGACTGGTAGTCGCAGGGGTGGCATGAAAATGAGCGAGTATTGCCGAGAGTATTGCATACCAAAAGCAGAACGAAAGAAAGGAAAAGTGGCCATCTGGGGAGTGACAGATATAACTCTTCGAACCATACTCTTCACTATAGCTTCCCTGCATATGTCTCTATAGAGATACTTTCAGTATGCTCTCAAGTGTGTCGAGCCCCGTGTCTTCAAATGGGCTGACGCAGTGTTACGCAACCTCAAGAAACAACTGACAAAAAACAGGCATGGAGATTTAAAGCAGTTCGGTTATGGATCGTTGCTAGTGTCCTTCTTCTGTGAGAGGGTTCCCGTGTATAGGCTTCAGGCAGATTGGCACTTTCCGGGTCCCAAGGATCCTCGGATGCTACGATGGTGCCAACTCATGGCCAGGCATGTGACAGGACCTATCGTCAGGTATGACAATCGTTTCTTCGACTGGCTCCAAGGCCAGGTCTTGATGATTGAGGATTATGCTTATGCTGGCTTGGACTTTCACGGTGATCCTGAGCTTGCCCTTCCTGAAGATGCACAGTGGGGGGATATTGGTAAGAAGTACACTAACTTTTTAACTTTTTAGATGTTTTTGTATTTTCATCATATTAAATGTTTTTGGTTTTTATCAAATCATCCAAAGACTAACACCCAAAATTTTACTGATAACACAGATGTGGGGGCATACAGACCAGCCGGTAGTTCTCCTTTTCAGTGTCGAGGAGAAGCAGCAGTTCCAGTCGCCCAGTATGCTGAGGACTACCTTACAGTGGAGCAAAACCTAGAGGGCTTGATGGCTGATGTTCCAGAGATGCCTCTGGAGGAGATCCCATGACGCGATCAGCGTCACACCGTGGGAGTATCTGCCTCTATGGGTCGTTTACTCCACAGAGTAGCCAGGACTTTAGCATGCTATCGTGAACATCATTAGTGATGTCACTTTGTAGAAGCCAGGAGTTTCATTTTTTGATATTTTGGTCTTCGAACACATTTTGTAAAAACAAACTTTGATTGTTATATATATATACATGGGTTCTACCGGCTTACTTTACAATTGTGTACATTTTAATGTGTTTGATTTTATAAATGATTTAAATGCCTGTCTAATACATAATTAGCTAAAGCGTCTGTCAATGTATTAAGACTTCTCGGAATGTGTTGATATTCTATGTAATCAAAATGTCTTTCCAAGAGGCGAATCTGCAAAAATATCCTTAAAAGAGTAGGACTTCGAATGGAATATACATTACTGAGTTGTAGCACTACCAACTGTGAGTCAAGACGAACAACCAAAAAACGAATCTCGAGAGAGATAACATCAACCAATAATTCAACCACAGCGCTATACTCTGCAATATTGTTGGTTGCTCGGCCAAGACATATACCTCGTAGAGATATGAGTTCATTTGTCGGGGCATAGATTGCCCAAGCAGCGGAAGATAGGTTCCGAGTACTACGACTAGCACCATCGGCGAAGCCAATATAAGGTAGCGAATACTCCGACATCTGGCAATCAAACACAATGTCATGTAAGGGAAGAAACCAGATAACATCAAAGGCAAAACTAAAGTAACACACACACTCAGTATGATACATAAAAATATAGTACTCATGCACAAATGACTCATGCGTAGTACTTCTTCAAGTACAACCCATTCCTGGGTTCACTCAAAGGCACACCATCATAGTCCACTA
>ML790439.1:722238-734537 GCA_009831015.1 Picea engelmannii
CTTACGCCCTGGTGCAAGCTCCCACACATAATCGTGGGTATACCCTCCAAGGAGCCCGAGTGAGTTTGATCAACGTCGATTCCAGGTACCGCAGAGACTTTCCCCTCCACAGTCACCTTGGGTAAGAACCTAGAGAGATAAGCTACTAAGGTCACCACAAACAACAGTACTGCCTGGGGAAACAGTCGTCAGTCTGATCCACACGCAAAGGCAGGGTATCTAGCTCGAAATCAACTCAAAGGCTTCCACTCATAATTGTGGGTATACCTCGGAGTGACCCCCGTAATACGTGCAACCTCTACACTGATGTCAAAAAAGCAGGTTAGTATCTCTTCCAACACCAATGCGACCTAATGCTTGACCCTTGTGTTAGAAGGGCTTCCCAGGACAATATGCATCCAATGGAATTTTACACTCCCTAACTCAAGATGCTATCATGTGTTTTTGAGATTTTGGAGAGTGTGTCTCTCTTCCTACTCCAAAGCACTATCCTAGCTAAATGTTGGTGTAAAAGAGCCCTAGAAAAGAGTTACTAGATCAATTTTAATATTACGCAATGTTTTTACAGGCTGTTGTTTACTCAAAGGCAATGAAAATGAAACTCGTGATGTATGACTCCGACCCAAATAATGCAAGGATATGATGAAAAAGAATTCATTTCATTCGATGAATCCTAGTTATGGGAGAGAGAGATCAATTTTCGAATCAAACTCAATACTATAATGTAAATGCAATGCTCAATTTCCTTTCAGATGCCAATGCAAAAAATCATGTAGCAATGAACAACTTCAAGATGTCCTTTTCAAAGCTTCAATACTCTTAAAACTTTGATTTTCAATGTTCTTGCAACAAGCAAAAACAAAAACTTGAAAGAAAACATGCAGTTCACTTTCCAAGAAGAACTCTGAATGATGAGGAAAGAAAACCAAAATATAAAGATTCAATTAAACAACCCAATCCAATACTTTTAATGAAATCAAAAACAAAAGCAAACCAAAAAGCTTCTCAAATGTAAATGAAAAATTTTGTCCTTTCGAACAAACAATTTCAAGAGAAACACCAAACACTCAACTCTCAACCAATCCCTGGTTCTCAGCGAGTCAGATGCACTCAACTCTATAAAGTAGAGAGAATGACCAAGCCAACAAAAGCTAAGAAAAGAAAGTCAAGTTTCAAAGGGAAGAAGACCTAAAAACCTAGAACAGTTCCAGCAAGTCAATTATAGCAAAAGATAGGTAAGTCACTAATTCAACAAGCCAAAGAGGTCCAAATCAACATACATGAGCTATTGACAGGGTTAAAACTTGAATCCAAAATTTTCAAAAACTGTTTGCAGGCTAGTGTGGGACACAGTGCGAGAAACTATTGTTCCCGCAGGCCACTTTGATGCAGCATGCGAACTATCCGCACGGAAACATATATGCAGGGTGCGAACAATCAAGGTTCTCGCAGGCTGCTAATGGACACAATGCGGGAAACCCTGAAACTAATGAAAAATTTGAAAGAGCAAGCAAAAAACAAATTGGCTTATAGACCCAGAAGGTCTCTCAGGGTATCCTGAGGACTCAGAGACAGACAAATCAAGAGAAAAATGCAAACAGAGAAAATGGCCACAGAAAATCCAAAAACCAAAAAGAAAAAAGGGATAGCATCCCCAGTGGAGTCACCAATTTTGTTATAGGATAAGTCCGTAGGTGCGGACACTAACCGACCTCCCTAGATCCACCTGGTATCTAGAACAAAACAGGACAGAATAATACACTTTCCCTAGATCTAACCTATTGAATGAACTAAGAGATAAGGGTTATGAACATACCTTATGATAGCTTTCCTTATGTCTCTATTGTTCCAAGCTTTGCTTCAATTCTCTTGTCCCGTCTAGATCACAACAAAATGAACCAATCGAAGTAAAGACAAGTTAATATATTCAATGACGAGTCTATACATATGATCAAGGAATTATGTAATAAAATGACATCATTTTTATGGGAAAGGGACATATTATTGTATTGCATTAATTGAAAGAGAAACTTACAACCTGAGCCTTGATTTCATAGGTCTCCTTTCGATGGCTTCTAGCTCTGACACACACACCTGCTCATGCATGAAGAAAATCTACCACATATGATGACCTTGCTGTTGTCTCTTGCTGTTGTAGCATCAGTCCTCCATACAGTCTTGCACTAATTCTCTTAATCAATCTCTTGCTAACTTGCTGATCTTCTTGACTTAACCCTTTCCATGAGAAATATCCTCAATATATAGGAGGAGATCTATTAGTTACTTGGATAGGGAATGATCCCAAGATATCTGGAATGACAGTACTTGAGTAACCACTCGAAAGCCAACTGATCCTTTTAGAAGATTCCCTTCTAGAAGGTTCGAGATCTTTATCTTTTTCCTCTTTAAAATCATGTCCGCACCCTAACCATTAGTACAGTGCGGGAAGTTCGCACCTGAGATTAAGGTATTCTATGGGAAACAAGCATTCCCGCAGGTGAGTATATAAGCAGCCTGCGAACATGTTTCAAAATGTAAATTCTGGAAGAAGACAACTGTAACTTTTCTCAGGAAAGTGTTCTTGGTAAAGAGCTTGATTTTCCATCATCATGACATCATCATGACCTCATCACAATGACCAAATTTGTGGATAACAATTACTTTTGCCCAAAAAATCCTTTGGCTTCATCCTCTTGACCTGCGAATAAATGGTTAGAAATATCATTTGAACTCTGCACAATTTATTCTTCTTCAGTTTGATGTATTCCTAGTTTCTTTTATTTGAGATTTTTATTAAAAAAGAAGCATGCTTATAATGGATTTAACCTAGACTAAATCTAAATTTCTAAGCCCAATTCTAGTCATTATCCTAAGTATAAATCTATGCTAAGGCCTTTAGGGCTTTGAAGATTTGACCCAACTTTTGGGAGAACCTCAAGCGAGTTGTCAAGCCAAGTCAGGAGTAAATACACAAAGCCTAAGCGCCAAGCTCTCTATCCCATAAACCTAGTTACAGATCGATACACCAAGCACAAACATCGAGTTCCATTATCTACTCATCTCATCGATAAGGTTATGTGAGCTTTCCTAATAAAATACATATGCAGACAGGTGTCTTGTGTCAAGATCATGCATATGTCGATGTTTAAATTGCAATATTGGCAGAATATGGATTACTGCCTTTGAATATTGAGCACACAGGGATGGCACCCTCTTGTCATAGCTCATCGAAATATATAAAACCAACACAGTTGTTCGGTGCACAAAATTTTACAGGTGTCTTGTGATTGATAATAGTTCAGTTTTGGAGCGGGCCACAAACAACAACCATGAACAAAACAATTGCCAGGTGTATTGCGTAGGTGGTCCAAGGAGGAGGGTAGCTCGGGCTTTAACCTGCAAGTGGTGAGATGTCTAATTTTTATTAAAAGAGTTGCAGACCACCAAGTAAACCCCTTGTCAGGTCAGATTGGCGCGCAATGGTCAGAGAAATATCTCATCGACAGATCATTATTTATTTTGAGCAGGTGATTGATCTTGCAAGAAAATCTTAGATCGATGAAAAGTAACCAATTGTGGAGACCGTTTTTGTTTCTTAACACATTGGATGTGGCCACTTTTCATGGAGGATGGGGTTTTTCCTTTTTCATGAATCCATGTTTGATTATGTGATATGTGCTCGTGATCTCTTTTTGAAGCCAATTGGAATCATGTATCCTAGCCATGCATGAATGTGGCTAGCACCAATCAGGTCTGGTCAGGGGGAGAAAAAATTGCTAGACTATGAAAATGCTATGGCTGACTGGAATAACTTCATTGAGGATACCAATGACTTTTATGGTGTTGACATGAGCGTCCTCACAGCCACTCTGGATGAAACTTCCTACGACCAGGAAGGTGTCAAATTGATTATACAGTCATATTAAGTTTTTGAGGAACCATGCATTAGAAGACAAACAAATCTTGCATTTTTGGGTTGTTCTCAAGCCACAAAGTTATACTCATGCACTCAACAATTGACAGTGAAAGACACTTTGTGTAATTCTCTTCCAGCATCTGATAAATTCGGGAGAAAATATCTTGGTTTTCTTTACCCTGCAATTGCATACAATCATCGGAAGCTATTTGTGCATGGACTGGTTTGGGAGATTTCTTCATGAAATCTGTGTGAAGAATTCAAATAGTATGGAGAGATTGAAGAAGGCTCTGTTATTATTCACAACACAACTAGAAAGTCAAGGGGGTTTGGCTTTATTATATTTAAACATATGGAATCTGTTCATAAGGCTTTGAAAGAACCTAGTAAGACTATTGATGGTCGAATTACTGTATGCAATTTGGAAACTATTAGCACCAATCCAATACAATCTACAGATAGCAACAAAGAAGCATAGTGGGAGGTGTAGGAACAGACTATAAGAAACATCCTTTTGTCATCCTCGAGTTCTTTCTATACTTTGCTTTTTGTTCTGTTCTCTGCTTAAATGCTTGAAAGGTAAGTTATAGTGTCTTCAAGGCTGAGCCTCGTTACAGATCATGATATATTCAAGTAATTGTAAATGTGCTCTATAGGCTGGTGAGCCAAGTTTTGTATAAGCCGGAAGGCTTATGTAATTGTTAGGCCAGGAAGCCTAAGTGTTTGAGGGCTAGGAGCCTGCTGTTGTACTTGTATGTATGCAGAATAATCAATAAAATATAAACACCGCCAGGTGCAGACCGACCACGATGAATGAGTGAAGGGGGATTGAGCGTCCACAGAGTGGGCAAGGAAATAGGGGCTGGAAGGTGGGAAATGGGTTGAGTGTTGAGCCTAGGGGCTTAGGCCTAGAATAATATTTTAATATTATTTCCTAAAAAGCCATGTGCATATTATTTTATCCTAAGTTCCTAGCAAAAAGGAAAGGTGTGTACAGGGAGGCATGCAGATGGAATGCATGCAGTTCCCAGGGTGAAAAATGTCCACCCTGATGCATGCAAATAAAACAGAGAGGAACATTCGTGGGGAAAAGAAGGAAGGAAGATCTCGGGCATTCCATTCGACCCAACTACCCTGAGCAGGAGCCGTATTAGCTAGTCTACAAGAGACCTTGTGTATGTCTGTTACAGAGAGGAAGCCTGTGTTGGGTGCTGAAGAATGCGTGTTTACCCTTGTTCAGAGCCGTGGAGTCTGTCTGTGAGAGAAAACTAGTGTGTGTGTTCACTGAACGAAATGTCCATGTCAATTTCGGGGAAGAGTCTCTGTTTGCCCAGGAAAAGATGAGCAAGCTTGTGCATAGAGCCCTATTCTGAAATCTTGACCGTGAGAACATCCTATGACTTTTGAACCGGTTCTTGGGAAGCCTATGTCCATTTTCCTTGTGTTTGTTGTGGCACGCAGTTCTGGACTGCGTGAGGCTTGTTGGCCTATGAGTGACTCCCTCCAGGTGAGAGAGTGCGCAGAGGAAGGAGAGAGCTCTTGGAAGGAACCCTGTAGCTGCCACAGAACCCAGAGACTTCCAGTCCGGTCTGTTCCTGTAACCTAAGGTAAGGGAGACTGGCAGTCGAAGGACTGTCCAGGTGACAGAGAAGGTGCACTCTCCTAGGGTGGAATAGGCATGTGGGGAATGAGGGTCTGTGGGCAGTGAGCGTGGGAAATTCCTGGGAGAGCATTCTTCCTGGTGATTGTGTGTGACTGAATTCCCTATAACCTCAGCTAGAGTCTGGATTCCTTGCCCTGGGGTAGAGCTCAGTCCTAGCTCAGGGGTGACCCACTGTTGAGTTGAGGAGTAGTGCGGTCTATGGCTGGAAGGTTCATGGAAGGCGTGCATTTGGTTGGTGGATTTATCCACTGTCACAAGATAAGTGTTTAATTATATTTTTACCACATTTTATCATGACTGTACTGGATCTGTTATCATGTTTTCCGCTGTGTAAATGAATTACTGTTGAAAGCTATGGATTGTCTAATTATAACAGTAACTATATGTTTATTCTGAGAATTAAAATGTATCTCTTTGCTGTTAGGCTTGTGATTATACAATTCTGTATGTTTTATGTAAAAGTCCATGTACATATTGGTTAGCGAGAGGTTTTGAAATCCTCGGTAGTGAAAAGTGACACTACAAATTGGTATCAGAGCCAAGGTTTTGACATTGAGCCTAGATGGGCCAGTGGAGCGGTCTTTGGACTGATAATGCGAGGGTAAATTGACTCGGGAGGACCAATTTCAGACCCTGGTTTGCTCTGAAGCATCAAGGAGACACTTGACGAATTTTTATTAAGAACTCAAGAAGTATAGTGGTGCTATGAAACCGCAAGCTAGTGTGGTCTATGGCCACGGGGAGACAGGTCTCTACACCAATGGTGTTAGAACCTTAGGATATATTTGGGAGGGAAGGCGAACCCTCGTGACCGTCGGATCTGGAAAAACGTGCGTAAGGATTAAAATTTCTTCGCAAATGGCATAGGAGTGTGGAAATCGCGATACGTGAAATCCCGAGTTAGTTAGAAACCGTCTGAGCCGTCAGATCTCAGCCGGAAAACCTGATAGCCGTTGGATCTGTCGGGAGGTGTATGAAGGTTAAACCTCATAAAATAGGGGTGAAATATCCGAAATAGATATAAACTGTCCAACAGTTGAGACACGTGGTGGAGATCGAGTGACCCGTTGGTATACAGGTTACCAGGGTTTTAAGTTGACAAAGGATTTTGTCATTGGGGAATCAAAAGTCCCGAAGTCCATAGATTGAATCGGGATCGTCCTTTCGTTGTGGACACATGGTAGTAATCCAGGAAATCAGGGAAAGTCCCGATAGAAGAGTCATCCATCGGAAATCGGGGTTCGGGAAATTGCGAATCCTGAGGACACTTGTGTTTCAGCTTTGGAAAGTACGAAACCCTAATAGGAGGTATGACTGCAGTCGTGTAAGGGGAGGTCATGTGAGCCCTAGTCTAGCAGGATGGATAATGGGAGTTAGAGCGCATCGGCGTTTGGAAGCCCAAAACCTCGAAAGGATCTGCGTCATAGATCTAAGGAAGATCTGACAGTCGGATTTTTCTAGGAATGAACATGGACACGTGGATTTGTACCATGTGCCAATGGGAACGAGAAGAGAAGTGATAAAGGTGGGACCCGATGACATCGTTCAAAGCGACGTGGACCCTCATGAAATTGCCATGTGCCATCATGGTAGTGGGCGACAACTGTGTTGTGGACCTGTAGGGTAGAGTGAGTCGGAATTGCTGCATTGATTTTGCACAAGGATGGTCCTTTGAAGAGCATCCTACCTCATTTCTCCTAACTCATTAAGTTGCATGACCCTTTGTTTCTATGCTTCACTCAAATCCAACCCCAACTCTGCTGCTAGGTGGAATGTATGGATCTGGAACTCTATGGGGAGCAGAATTTGTTTACCGAATACCAACTAGTAAGGGGTATGGCCAGTGGTATTCCTCCATTTAGTCCGGTATGCCCATAAAGCTTCTGGAAGTCTATCTGCCTAGTCTTTATGATGCAAGTGTATGGTCTTGGTCAGAATGGATTCCATAACTTTTTTTGTAGATTCAACTTGCCCATTGGCTTGTGGGTGGTAGGGAGAGGATTTACAGTGTTTGACCCCATATCTATCAGTGAGTTCTTTAATCAATTTGGAAGTAAATTGGGCACCTTGGTCTGTAACAATCTCTCGTGGGACACCGAAGCGGGTAAAGATCTCTTCATACATAAACTCAATTACTGATTTCTCAGTTGCCTGATATAGGGCTTTTGCCTCTACCCACTTGGTCACAAAATCAATGCACACCAAGATGTACTTTTTCTTCCTTGACATCGGAGCAATTGGCCCTACAAAATCTAATGCCCATTTATCGAATGGTTCAATTACAACTTGTGGTTGTAAGGGAATTTCATATGCTACTGTGGGCCTTCCCATCCTTTGACAACTGTCACAGCTTCTTACATATTTCGTTGCATCCTTGAACAGTGTCGGCCAATAGTATCCTGATTGCAAAACCTTGTATGTTGTTCTTTTGTCTGAGAAATGTCCTCCGCATGGCCCATCATGACAGGCCTGGAAGATATCGAGGATTTCATCTTCCCAGACACATCTCCTAATAATCATGTTAGGACTTGTATAGAAGAGATCACTCCCCACCCAGGAATAGTAAGCACTCTGTTGGATAATCCTTTTCTTTTGTGGAGGTGATAGGTGGGCTGACAACCTTCCTGTGGCTAGATAATTTGTTGTATCTGCAAACCAAGGGGTCTTGGTAGCTACTGCAAACAAATGTTCATCAGGGAAGTTATCGTCCGCTGGGGTACCGATACTATCTTGGGGAATACGAGAAAGAAAATCTGCAACTACATTCTCTTTCCCTGGCCGATCAATGATGGTAATGTTGAATTCTTGAAGCAGTAAAAGCCATCGGGTGATTCTACCAGTAGTGACTGGTTTGTTCATCAAGAATCTGATTGCAGAGTGGTCAGTGTGTACAAAAACCTCATATCCAGTGATGTAGTGGAGAAATTTTTTGATGGAATGAACTACTGCTAAAAACTCTTTCTCTATTATTGTGTAGTTAAATTCAGGGGGGGTCAAGTTCTTGCTGGTAAAGTAGATTGCATAATTTTGTTGGTTCTCCTTTTGCCCAAGCACTCCTCCTAAAGCAGTGTCTGAGGCATCAGTTGAGATGTGGAAAGGAAGGGACCAATTTGGCCCTCTAAGGACAGGTGCCATAGACAGTTTTGCTTCTAAATCCTCAAAAGCGCTCTGACAATTATCATCCCAATAGAATTATGTATCCTTTGTCAGCAGTTTAAACATGGGGCTGGCTACTTTTGTGAAATTTTCAATAAATCGTCGGTAATAGCCAGCATGCCCCAAAAATATTCTCACATCTTTCTGGGTTTTTGGAGACGGAAGATTAACTATCACCTCAATTTTGGCTGGGTCTACTTTGATTCCTTCGACAGACAGATAGTGACCCAACAAAATCCCTTCAGTTAAGAGCATTTTGCATTTTTCATGGCCGAGGGATAGATTTGATTCTTGGCATTGGATCAGGACTTTCTCCAGGTTACTCAAGGCTTCTTCGAAGGTGTTACCATAGATAGTAAAATCATCCATGTAAACCTCCACACAGTCATGAATCAAGTCAGCAAAAACACCAAGGACAGCTCTCTGGAATGTCGCAGGAGCGTTACATAATCCAAAAGGTAGCACTTTATAGGCATAAGTGCCCCAAGGACATGTGAATGTTGTCTTGTCCTGGTCTTCAGGAGCAATCTGAATTTGGCTGTACCAACTATATCCATCCAGGAAAGAAAAATATCTTTTTCCAGCCAAGGTATCCAAAACCTGGTCTATGAAGGGTAGAGAAAAATAGTCTTTCAGGGTTGCCTTGTTGAGCTCCCTAAAGTCTACACACATCCTCCATTTTCCTATTAATTTCTTGGGTACCACCACAAGAGGTGAAACCCACTTACTGTCAGAAATTGGATAAATGAATCCAACATTTAGCAGTTTCTGTAATTCCTCTTTTACAAAGTCTTTTAAGATTGGATTCATGCGTCTCTACGGTTGTCTTACTGGAGCTATCCCTGGTTGGATGTAGATGTGATGAATGCAGGTGTCAGGGTGGATTCCCTTCATATCAGTGTATTCCCAAGCAAAAGCCCCTGACTGTTCTTTCAAAAGTTTTTTTAATTGTTCCTGTTGGCTGGTACTCAATTTAGACTTGATGTATAGACATCTACCTGGACTAAGTTCTACTGGAATGGTGTATGGCCCTGAGTGTTCAGAAATAGTGAAAACCATGGATGGTGAAAATGAAGAAAATAAATCACTTCGTTCCTGAAAATTCTCTCGGAAAATCTGATCATATTGCAGATAGGTCTGTGGGAACTCAACATTTTCTGTTACAGAAAGAAACTGGCTTAAAATGTCATCCTCTGTGGTTTCTTCCATTGCGTGCATCTCATCAACAGAGAATAAAGGTTCTTCATCCTCATTCTCAAAATAAGGGCACTTCAGCCAACATAACTCTTCTGTAACAGGCCGGGCAGGTGGAAACAGAGTAAGTTTCTGTGAAGAAATGCCATTTGAGATAAACATATCTCCACCACAACATCCTATGAAAGAATTGGCTGTGGCCAGCCAGGGACTCCCTAGAATGATTGGATGGCCTTTTGTGGGATCTTTTGAGTGAATTATCATGAAGTCCACAGGATACTCCCACGAGGCTAAAGTCACAAGGATGTCATCAAGAACTCCAGCAGGTTTTATAGTGGTTCTGTCTGCCAGTTAAAGTACTGTAGGAGTAGGGCGCAAAAATTGATTCAATTGCAACAGTTCCACTATGTTGCTGGTCATTATATTAATGGCCGCACCTAAATCAACTAAAGTATTACCAATAGATACATTGTTGATGGTCACTGAAACTATCAGGTTTCCTGGATTGGCATACTTTACAATTTTAGGTGTTTCAGAAATATAATTTGACAGCTGTCCTACTAGGTGTATTGTGGGGGGATCTTTCTGTTTTCGACCTGGTTTCTTGATGCACAGTTCTTTGATGGTTTTGGCATAGATGGGAACATCTTTGATTGCCTGTAACAATGGAATCTTAACACAAACATTTCTTAGTTCAGTCATAATGTCAAACTCAGATTGTATAATTGGTTTTTCAATGAGCAGCCTCTCCAGAAAAGGAGGTTCTTTGGGAATCTAAGGTTGTGTGTTAGGTTGTGGTTTAGATTATTTCTACTTCGGAATGATAACATCCGGCAGGGGTATCTCAGTTGATACATTATCTGTAGGCTCATCTTCATGTTCTTCAATGATTACCTTTGGTGTTGTTTTTGTTTTAGGATGATTTTTATTTAAAACCCTTCCAGATCTCTGTTGTACTTCTTGTATAGAAATGGGATTTATGTTGTAAGCTGGATAGTTCTGGAAATCAACATTATGGAGTGGTAGGGGTGGTCTGTGGTTTGGATTTGGAATGGGTTGAATGGGAAAAATGGTAGGACGTGGTGGATTCTGAGACTGCTGCGGGTTTTGTGGAATGGGTGGCAAGGAAGGTGGAGTAAAACTAGGCAGTAACTGCTGTAATGGAGGTGGAGTAAAACCAGGCAGTAACTGCTGCAAATTTGGAGGATACTGCATGTATGGATTATGAGGAACTAGTACTGCATGCTGCTGTTGGTTATTCCCAAAGTTTGGATTTCTCCATCCCTGTTACCAAGGTTGAGCAGGGACATTTTGTGGAGGCCATCTTGACCAGTTCCATGGGTGTTGTTGTTGTTGAGAGAAGGGTGGATAATAGCTAGAAGATTGTGGGGGTGGTTCCTGGTATGCATTTGCATTAGGGTTTCTAGGCTGCCAAGGCTTCTTAGGTGCAGATTGAGTCCCAGGAGTTTCCCCTCCCTTGAATATTGCCTGCAGTCCAGGTAAGGATGGACAATCTTCTGTTTTATGATTCTCCGTACATATGGCACATACAGAAACATTGTCCAAGGGACACTCTCGTAAAGGATGTATTTTTCTGCATTTTGAGCAAAATATGCTGAGGACAGGGTTTTCCTCTTCCTGCTTTTTCTTAATCTTCAAGGTGTCTAGTTGAGAGCCAATTGTTCCTAACATGTCTATTTTAAAGTTTTCCAAAAGGTTTCCCAATTCAACTTTAGTCACTCCACCAGATGTAGATGTTTTGGTATTCTTGTTGACCGGTTCTCTCACACTTTTTGCAGCTTTCCCTTTACTTCTTGAGTAAGTTCTGCAGAGTTCACTAATTGTTTCAAAATTTTTCTGATAAATGTCTCCTGAAGCCATTAGATTGAGGGTATCAATGTATTCTTCCAAAACTCCTTTCAAGAAAAGGGTCTTGACTGCTTCATCCTGGAGATCATTGTATTTGGATTTTTGAAAGGTAAAGATAAATCTCTCTAGAAAATCCTCAAGGCTTTCTTCATCTTGCTGTTGCATCTTGAAGATGTCATTCCGAGAATCCTTGGTTCTGCAATAGTCCTGGTACTTCTTTAAAAATTTTGTCTTCATAACTTCCCAAGACCTAATGTTGTATTCTCCCAAACTCATGAATCAACGTAGTGCAGAATCTTTCAGGGTGGCAGGGAACAATTTCAGTTTATGTGCATCCTGGAGATAGTTATAACTCCTACACAGGATGTCGAACTCAAAAAGAAAGACATCTGGGTCCTCACTATGTTTCCCATGGAAGGTGGGTAGGGCTGAAAGTGGGATATTTTTCATGGTGACATTCTGGACTAAGTCCAAGATAGGGAATCCAAAGGTGGTTTCTTG
>ML790439.1:748330-768934 GCA_009831015.1 Picea engelmannii
TGTTCGGTGGACATGAAAGGAATGAGCACTAAGGCTGAATTGAACATTCTGCCTTTAGGCTCATATGATTTCTTAATTGGGATGGACTGGTTGGACCAGCACCATGCCCTTCTGGATTGTTGTAACAAGAGGTTCACATGTCTGGACAAGGAGGGAAATCAGGTAACAATCTAAGGAATTCCTAGAGCCGTGGTTGTTAGAGAAATCTCAGCCATGTAGCTGAAGAAATGTTACTGGAAAGGCTGTCAATTATTTGCAGCCCAGGTGGAAGAATTATTCCAAAATGTGGTCTCGAATCTGGAAGACCATAGGGTGCTCAAAAATTTTGAGGACGTGTTTCAGGAGGTGCCTAGACTACCTCCGAAGAGGGACATTGATTTTTCTATAAATCTGATGCCTGGAGCAGCTCTAATTTCAAAGGCTCCTTATAGAATGAGCACACCAGAGCTGAAAGAGTTGCAATTGCAGCTCGAAGAGCTACTAAAGAAAGGTTACATTCACCCCAGTGTGTCACCTTGGGGAGCCCCGGTCCTATTCGCGAAGAAGAAATATGGGACGATGAGGTTGTCCATTGACTTTCGGCAGTTGAATAAAGTCACTGTCAAGAACAAATATCCTCTGCCAAGGATTGATGATCTTTTTGATCAGTTGAAGGATGCGAAAGTATTTTTGAAAATAGATCTTCGATCTGGATATCATCAAGTGAGGATAAAAGATGAATACATCAGCAAGACCGCCTTCAGAATAAGGTACGATCATTATGAGTTTACAGTGGTGCTGTTTGGATTGTCCAACGCGCTTGGTGTCTTTATGTGCTTAATGAATGTAGTGTTCAGAAATTATCTGGACAAGTTTGTCATAGTCTTCTTGGACGATATCTTGGTGTATTCCAAGACAGAGGAAGAATATGAACAACACCTGAGAATGGTGCTACAGGTGTTGAGAGAACACCAGTTGTACGCAAAACTGAGCAAGTGCTCATTTTACCAAAGGCAGATCCATTACTTGGGGCATATAATGTCTGAAGAAGGGATCGTTTTGGATCCTGAAAAGGTACAGGCCATTCGAGAATGGCCAACGCCAAGGAATGTGACATAAGTTAGATCTTTTATGGGTCTGGCAGGCTACTATAGGAGGTTTATAGCCGGATTCTCAAGGATAGCCCATTCTATTACTTCCTTGCAAAGGAAGGGAAAGAATTTCCAGTGGACTGAAGAATGTGAGAGCAGCTTCCAGCAATTGAAGCAGCTACTAACTAGTGCTCCAATCCCAAAGATTACAGATCCAGACAAGGATTATGTAGTGTGCACAGATGCGTGTAAGGAGGGGTTGGGAGAAGTTCTCAGCCAAGAGGGATTTGTAATTTCTTATGAGTCCCAAAAGTTGAAGGAACATGAGAAGAATTATGCCACTCACGATTTGGAGCTAGCAGAAATTGTCCATGCCCTGAGGAAATGGAGACATTACCTCATGGGAAAGAAATTCGAATTAAGAACAGACCGCAACGGTCTGAAATATTTATTTGAGCAGCAAACCTTAAATGCCGAGCAAATTAGATGGTTGGAATTCTTGTGTGAATATGACTTTGATATCAAGCATATCAAAGGGAAAGAAAATAAGGTGGTTGATGCACTCAGCAGAAAAGTGCATGAATTACATGCTACAACCATTAGCATGTACAGAACTAAGATTAAAGATAGAATTCTTGAAGCTGCAAATGTTGATTTGCAGTACAAAAATCTTGTAGCAAAGCTACATTAGCGTGAGAGACCACAGACCAAGGAAAGTTACACCTTGGGAACTGATGGTTTACTTGTACATAAGAACAGAGTATATGTACCCAATGTCTGAGAATTAAAGCTGGCAATTCTAAAAGAGATGCATAACGTGACTTATGTTGGACATTCTGGATATCAAAAGACTGTGGCAGCAATCAAAAGCCATTATTTTTGGCTGAGTTTGAAGAAAGAAATTGTTGAATACATCACCATATGTATGGAGTGCCAAAAGGTTAAGGCTGAGCATAGACACCCAGCAAGGTTGTTGCAGCCTTTACCTATTCCTGAGTGGAAATGGGACGTGGTAATAATGGATTTTATCACAGGATTGCCCAAAACAAGAAAGCAACATGATTCAATCATGGTAGTGGTGGAAAAGCTTACTAAATATGCCCATTTTATTCCACTTAAAACAACCCACAGAGAAACAGAGGTTGCTGATATATTTTTAAAAGAAGTTGGACGCTTGCATGGAATTCCCAAGACAATTGTGTCTGATAGGGACCCGAAATTCACTTCAAATTTCTGGAAAGGATTGTTCAAAGGATTCAGAATGAATCTGAACTTTAGTACAGCGTATCATCCTGAGTCTGATGGATAGACAAAGAGAGTAAATAGAGTAATAGAGGACATGCTGAGAATGTATGTGATGGATAAACCATCAAGGTGGGAAGACTACCTGCATTTGGTAGAATTCGCCTACAATAATGGGTATCATGCATCATTGAAGATGAGGCCATTCGAAGCACTTTATGGAAGAAAGTGCAACACTCAAGTGAGCTAGGATAATCCAACTGACAGGGTAGTAGTTGGACCTGAACTACTCAAAGAGATGGAAGATCAAATGATAAAAATCAAACAGAATCTAAAAGTTGCCCAGGATAGGAAGAAAAGTTACGTTGATAGTAATAGAACCCATAGAGAATTTAAAGTGGGTGACCATGTTTTCCTGAAAGTGAAAACTAACAGGAGTTCCCTGAAATTGGAAAGTTGCACCAAGTTGGCAGCAAGATTTTGTGGCCCATTCGAGATCTTGGAAAGGATTGGGCCAGTTGCATACATGATTGCATTACCTGCATCTATGACTGTACATAATGTGTTTCATGTTTCACTGCTTAAGAAATATGTACCTAATGCTAATCATGTTATCGATTGGACTGTGATTCAGGTGGAACCAGAAGGTGTCCTGCAAGTACATCATGTACGCATATTGGACAGGAAAAACAAACAGCTCCAGAATCGAGCTATAGAGCTTGTAAAGGTCCATTGGACCTGGTACGGTCCTGAGGACGCGACATGGGAGCATGCAGATGTTATGTGGGCAGAGTACCCACACCTTTTTGAAAATTTTAAAGAACTTGCAGATGCGATGTAAAGTTGCACTGAGGATAGTGCAAATATAAGGGGAGGGGGATTGTAGTGTCCCCAAGGTCGAGCCTCGTTACAGCTCATGATATATGCAAGGAATTGTTAATCTACTCTATAGGCTGGTGAGCCAAGTTTTTTATAAGCTGGAAGGCTTATGTGTTTGTTAGGCCAGGAAACCTAAGTGTTTGAGGGCCAGGAGCCTGCTGTTGTACTTGTATGTATGCAGAATAATAAATAAAATATAAACACCGCCAGGTGTAGACCTACCACGATGAATGACAGAAGGGGGACTGAGCATCCACAGAGTGGGCAAGGAACTAGGGGCTGGAATGTGGGAAAGGGGCTGAGTGTTGAGCCTAGGGGCTTAGGCCTAGAATAATATTTTAATATTATTTCCTAAAAAGCCATGTGCATATTATTTTATCCTAAGTTCCTAGCAAAAAGGAAAGGCGTGTACAGGGAGGCATGTGGATGGAACACATGCAGTTCCCAGGGTGACAAATTTCCACCCTAACACATGCAAATAAAATAGAAAGGAACAGCCATGGGGAAAAGAAGGAAGGAAGATCTTGGGCATTCCATTTGACCCGACTGCCCTGAGTAGGAGCCGTATGAGCCAGTCTGCAAGATACCTCATGTATGTCTGTTATAGAGAGGAAGCCTATGTTGGGTGCTGAAGAATGTGTGTTTACCCTTGTTCAAAGCCATGGAGTTTGTCTATGAGAGAAAACTAGTGTGTGCGTTCACTGAACGAAATTTCCATGTCAATTTCGGGGAAGAGTCTCTGTTTGCCCAGGAAAAGATGAGCGAGCTTGTGCATAGATCCCTATTCTAAAATCTTGACCGTGAGAACATCCTGTGACTATTGAACCGGTTCTTGGGAAGCCTGTGTCCATTTTCCCTGTGTTTTTTGTGGCACGTAGTTCTGGACTATGTGAGGCTTGTTGGCCTGTGAGCAACTCCCTCCAGGTGAGAGAGTGCACAGAGGAAGGAGAGAGCTCTTGGAAGGAACCCTGTAGATGCCACAGAACCCGAAGACTTCTGGTCCGGTCTCTTCCTGTAACCCAAGGTAAGGGAGACTGGCAGCCGAAGGACTATCCAGGTGACAAAGAAGGTGCACTCTCCTGGGGTGGAACAAGCATGTGGGGAATGAGGGTCTGTGGGCAATGAGCATGGGAGATTCCTGGGAGAGCATTCTTCCTGGTGGTTGTGTGTGACTGAATTCCCTGTAACCTCAGCCTGAGTCTGGATTCCTTGCCCTAGGGTGGAGCTCACTCCCAGCTCGGGGGTGACCCATTGTTGAGTTGAGGAGCAGTGCGGTCTACGACTGGGAGCTTCGTGGAAGGCCTGCATTTGGTTGGTGGATTTCTCCACTGTCACAAGATAAGTGTTTAATTATATTTTTACCACATTTTATCATGACTGTACTGGATCTGTTATCATGTTTTCCGTTGTGTAAATGAATTACTGTTGAAATCTATGGATTGTCTAATTATAACAGTTACTATATGTTTATTCTGAGAATTAAAATGTATCTCTTTGTTGTTAGGCTTGTGATTATACAATTTTGTATGTTTTATGTAAAAGTCCATGTACAGATTGGTTAGCGAGAGGTTTTGAAAGCCTCGATAGTGAAAAGTGACACTACATAAGCTATCCAAAGACAGAGCTTTCACCAGTGCAAAAGGAGAAATTATAACCAGTTAGTTGATGAAAAGAAGAGCTTTCACCACCTAACTAGCAAATTTTAAGGCGAAATAGCTGGTGAAACCTGAGATGGGCAGAAAGAGAGTAAATTTTGTCCAGATCGAAGTTTTATTATCGTACAGAGCATGAAGATGATTTATAAGTCAAAGTTATAATTAAGAGGATCTGCTTCAAAGTGTTGTTCCAGTTTTTTAGGTGCCAGCAAGATGAAAGAGATAAAGTTTGTTACCTATTTATGGCAAGAATGACTTGTTTTTCCAGGTGGCATTGTTTGACCTTATCTTTTAGCCTTTGAAGATTTTCTGCCTTGTCATCACATTGAAGGATGTTGAATACTTTTGCAACTGTCGAAGACTTCAGTTTAGATATGGTTTGGTTTCCCTTCATAAAGGGTATGTTCCTTTAGAATTTACAATTAGTTTTATGTTATGCTATTTTTAGTATCCTAGATCCCTTTTCATAGGATCTGATCTGTACATTGTAAAGCTATAAAGATAAAGACAATATATGAACAAGAGGGCTCAATTTGAGAGACGTTTTCTAGCTATTGTACTTGACTTCTTATTATGATAATAGAATCACATTCCTATTTTGTTTTCAATATCAGATTCTTTCATATATTTCATGATTCTACACTTTATTCCAGTTTAGTTTAGCTTTTAAGAACTGTCATCTTCTTATTAAGCTCATAAAATTGGAATAAATAATTTATTATTGTCTTGTATGACCCTGCACATGGTTGTATTTGGTTATCTGGACTAGTATTCTTCATTCCCTTCTTCAACTCTGTTGTCTGATTATTGTTCTCTAAAAGCATTGTTTTATTCAGATACATGATGAGTGGTTACTTTCATTAGCTATTGAGTTATCTTATTGTTCCAAGCATACAAATCTACAATATTCTTAAGTTACCAAGAACCTTTGGTCTACAACCACAAAGGGTTTCTTGGAGTGATAACAAATTGGCACCGTTACCAGGGAGAGGAGATTGAAGCTCAACTTCCCTGGGAGACGACATAGATCTGATCTTTGGTGATAGACAAAGGTTGGACAATACATTTGTTGTAATCATCTATCTGATGACTCCACGAAGGATGAATTATGTGGTGACTCCATGCAGGACGAATTCAGTGGAGACTCCATGAAGGATGGATCTATTGGTGACTCCACTGGTATATAAATGAACCAGATCTTAGAAAAGAGGTATGCGTTCTACAATTTCTCAAGTATTGCTGGTTACCCTCATCTAGTACCTAGTAGAGATGAATGGGAACACAACCTTCCAGATTTTGAGGAGAAAAATGGGAAGTACCAATTGAACATTTATTGGATTTTCATGAGTTTATTCATCGGCTCCAGATCATACATGAAGATGTTAAGATTAAACTTTTCAAGTATTCATTAGAGGGGATAGCCCTTGATTGGTCTAGGTCTCTTCTAGCTTCAAGAATTCACTCATTGGCAAGTTTTCATTATGCTTTCCATTTGTTTTGTAAAGATGAATTTCCAGCTGAAGGTCTCTTTGAAGATTGTTGTGATTAATTTGATAAGCATGTTCAGCAGGAAGTAGTCTTTTCTTCTATTTGTCAAGATGAAAATTATGTTGTTAAGGAAGATCTTCATGATACAAATAAGAATTGCATAGTTGTAAATGCATCACACCTTATCTCTATTACACCTGTTGCCTTTGATTTACATGAAGAAACAGTTAGAGAGGAAGTTTTTTCTAAACCTTTTCAAGAGGTTGCCTACGATACGTTTTCACCTATGATTGGGGAAAAGGATCTGAAGACTGTCTGTCTTTCTTCACATGATTCGAGAGTTTTATGCACACCTATTTTTGATAAGTATGCAGATGCAGTAGAGAAGAACCCTACTTCAAAGGATGTTGATTTTAACAACAACCAACCCATATATGACATTTATGAATTTGATTTCGACAAGCCTTTTTCTTTGCCCATAAAGGAATGACATCATGTTGTAATCAGTCATTCCATTGAATATGATGACTTTAATATGGCCAAAGATTTCAAAACTTCTCTTATGTTTATAATGCCTCATGAAAAAGAAATTGAAATCACCTACAAAGAAGATATCTCTCATCATGATCAAGAAATTGGTAATCCACATTATGATAGCCATGAAGATGCCTTTAACATTGTATCAAATTCATCTAGTAAAAATGTTTGTCATGATGATTAGATTGCTTCTTTCGAAACCTTTAAAGATAATGAGGGCAGCCTACAGTTTCAATATTTGCTAGAACTAAGAGTTTGCAGCAGATACAAAGAGAGTAATGGTGAAGAGGAGCAGAAAGGTTCAGATCAGAAATTGAGTTTGTGTTTTCCTTTAATAGAGATCAAGCAGTCTGCATTCAACATTGAGTTTTGTGAAGGAAAAGAAGAGTAGTGTTATAGTCAGATGGATCAGCAACTCAAAGAGGTATTTCATTATGACTTTAATGACCCTTTTGCTGACTATTTGGAGTCTATGAGCAGCATTAATCCGAAAATTTTTCTGTCAGATGAAAGTTGGCTTTGTCATCTATTTAAACAACATTTCTTTTGGATATGCATTCTTCTATTTTTAGGGACAAGACCAAGAATAGATTTAGCAAAACAGTTTCTTACATGGATTCATTGGAAAGATGACTTCACCTGATAAGAGGCAGTATGTTTGGTTAGTGTAGGAGTTAGAAGAAGAATAAGCTCTTCATATGAGCAAGTAGATTGTTTTCAATTTCTTGAAATAGTAGGGCAGACTACAGGCATGTCACAGGTTTGCAGAAGATCAGTTATAAAGACCAGATGACTCCATGCCCAAATCTAAAGGCTACTGGAACTACTAGGTTCTGGGAAACCTCGCAGGGAGGTTTCCACCCCAGTTGGAGCCAGTTGTTAGCGATCAAAATGCACTGGTATTTTGATGAATGTTCTCATCATTCTTCATTTGATATATTGTTTTCTTCAGTCTCTTGGCTAGTGTCTTAACCTCCATATTTTTCATCAATTTCTCGATCGATTACTTTTGCCCAAAAAATCCTTTGGCTTCATCCTCCTGACCTGCGAATAAATGGTTAGAAATATCATTTGAACTCTGTGCAATTTATTCTTCTTGAGTTTGATGTATTCCTAGTTTCTTTTATTTGAATTTTTTATTAAAAAAGAAACATGCTTTTAATGGATTTAACCTAGACTAAATCTAAAGTTCTAAGCCCAATTCTAGTCATCATCCTAAGTATAAATCTATGCTAAGGCCTTTAGGGATTTGAAGATTTGACCCAACTTTTGGGAGAACCACAAGCCACTACTCAAGCCAAGTCAGTAGTAAATACACTAAGCCTAAGTGCCAAGCTCTCTATCCCACAAACCTAGTTACAGATCGACAAGCCAAGCACAAGCACCGAGTTCCATTGTCTACTCATCTCATTGATAAGGTTATGTGATCTTTCCTAATAAAATACATATGCAGACATGTGTCTTGTGCCAAGATCATGCATATGTCGATGTTTAAATTGCAATATTGGAAGAATATGCATTACTTCTTTTGAATATTGAGCACACAGGGATGGCACCCTCTTGTCATAGCTCATCGAAATATATAAAACCAACACAGCTGTTCGGTACCATAATTTTACAGGTGTCTTGTGATTGATAATAGTTCAGTTTTGGAGCGGGCCACAAACAACAGCCACGAACAGAACAATTGCCAGGTGTATTGCACAGGTGGTCCAAGGAGGAAGGTAGCTCGGGCTTTAAGCTGCAAGTGGCGAGATGTCAAATTTTTATTAAAAGACTTGAAAACCGCCAAGTAAACCCCCTGTCAATTCAGGTTGGCATGCGATGGTCAGAGAAAGATCTCATCGACAAATCACTATTTATTTTGAGCAGGTGATTGATCTTGCAAGAAAAATATTAGATCGATGAAAAGTAACCAATTGTGGAGACCATTTCTGTTTCTTAACACATTGGATGTGGCCACTTTTCATGGAGGATGGGGTTTTTGCTTTTGCGCGAATCCATGTTTGATGTTTTGATCTGTGCTCATGATCACTTTTGGAAGCCAACTGGAATCGTTTTTCCCAACCATGCACAAATGTGGCTAGCACCAATCAGGTCTGGTCAGGGGGAGAAAAAATTGCTAGACTATGAGAATGTTATGGCTGACTGGAATAACTTCATTGAGGATACCAATGACTTTTATGGTGTTGATATGAGCGTCCTCATAGCCACTCTGGATGAAATTTCCTGTGACCAGGAAGGTGTCAAATTGATTATACAGTCGTATTAAGTTTTTGAGGAACCATGCATAAGAAGAAAAACAAATATTTCATTTCTGGGTTGTTCTCAAACCACAAAGTTATACTCATGTGCTCAACAATTGACAGTGAAAGAGACTTTGTGTAATTCTCTTCTAGCATCTAATAAATTCGGGAGCAAATTGCTTGGTTTTCTTTACCCTACAATTGCAGACAATATTATAAATGCTGCCAGAAAAGACCCTGCTCATCGAAAGCTATTTGTGCATGGACTAGTTTGGGAGATTGCTTCATGAACTCTACGTTAAGCATTCAAACAGTATGGAGAGATTGAAGAAGGCTTTGTTATTATTCACAAGGCAACTGGAAAGTCAAGGGGGTTTAGCTTTATTATATTTAAACATATGGAATCTTCTTAGAAGGCTTTGCAGGAACCTAGTAAGACTGTTGATGGTCGAATTATTGTATGCAATCTGGCAAATCTTAGCACCAATCCAGTACAATCTACAGATATCCGCAACGAAGCATAGTGTGAGGTGCAAGAATAGACTACAAGCAACATCCTTTTGTCATCCTTAAGTTCTTTCTATACTTTGTTTTTTGTTTTGTTCTCTGCTTGAATGCTTCAAAGGTAAGCTATCCAAAGACAGATCTTTCACTAGTGCAAAAGGTGAAATTATAACCAGTTAGCTGATGAAAAGTAGAGCCTTCACCAGCTACCTAGCAAATTTTAAGGTGAAATAACTGGTGAAACCTAAGATGGCTAGAAAAAGAGTAAAGTTTGCCCAAATCGATTTTTTATTATCTTGCAGAGCACAAAGATGATTTATAAGTCAAAGTTATAATTACGAGGATTTGCTTCAAAGTGCTATTCCAGTTTTTGAGGTGCCAACAAGATGAAAGAGATAAAGTTTGTTACCTATTTATGGCAAGAATGACTTGTTTTTCCAGGTGGCATTGTTTGACCTTATCATTCAGCCTTTGAAGATTTTCTTCCTTGTCATCACATTGAAGGATGTTGAATACTTTTGCAACTATTGAAGACTTCAGTTTAGATATGGTTTGGTTTCCTTTAATAAAGGATCTATTCCTTTAGAATTTAAATTAGTTTTATGTTATGCTATTTTTAGTATCCTAGATCCCTTTTCATAGGATCCGATCTATACATTGTAAAGCTATAAAGATAAAGACAATAGATGAACAAGAGGGTTCAATCTGAGAGATATTTTCTAGATATTGTACGTGACTTCTTATTCTGATAATAGAATCACAGTCCTCTTTTGTTTTCAATATTAGATTCTTTCATATATTTCATGATTCTACACTTTATTCCAATTTAGTTTATCTTTTAAGAACTGGCATCTTCTTATTAAGCTCATAAACTTGGATTAAATAATTTCTTACTGTCTTGTATGACCCTACACATGGTTGTATTTGGTTATCTGGACTAGTATTCTTTATTCCCTTTTTCAACTCTGTTGTCTGATTATTGTTCTCTAAAAGCACTGTTTTATTCAGATACATGATGAGTGGTTACTTTCATTAGCTATTGAGTTATATTATTGTTCCAAGCATACAAATATACCACATTCTTAAGTTACCAAGCACCTTTGGTCTACAACCACAAAGGGTTTCTTGGAGTGATAACAAATTGGCGTTGTTGCCGGGGAGACGAGATTGAAGCTCAACTTCCATGGGAGATGACATAGATCTGATCTTTGATGATAGACAAAGGTTAGACACTACATTGGTTGTAATCATCTATCTGACGACTCCACGAAGGACGAATTCAGTGGCGACTCGATGAAGGACGAATTCAGTGGCGACTCCATGAAGGACAGATCTGTTGGCGACTCCACTGGTATATAAATGAACCAGATCTTAGCAAAGAGGTATGCGTTCTATAATTTGTCAAGTATTTCTAGTTACCCTCATCCAGTACCTAGTAGAGATGAATGGGAACACAACCTTCCCATATTTCGAGGAGAAAAATGGGAAGTACCAGCTGAACATTTATTGGATTTTCATGATTTTATTCATCGGCTCCAGATCATACATGAAGATGTTAAGATTAAAATTTTCAATTATTCATTAGAGGGGATAGCCCTTGATTGGTGCAGGTCTCTTCCAGCTTCAAGCATTCACTCATTGGCAAGTTTTCATTATGCTTTCCATTTTTTTTGTAAAGATGAATTTCCAGCTGAAGATCTCTTTGAAGATTGTTGTGATGAATTTGATAAGCATGTTCAGCAGGAAGTAGTCTTTTCTTCTGTTTGTCAAGATGAAAATTATGTTGTTAACGAAGATCTTCATGATACAAATAAGAATTGCATAGCTGTAAATGCATCAGACCTTATCTCTATTACACATGCTGCCTTGGATTTACATGAAGAAACAGTTAGAGAGGAAGTTTTTTCTAAACCTTTTCAAGAGGTTGCCTACGATATGTTTTCTCTTGTGATTGGGGAAAAGGATATGAAGACTGTATGTCTTTCTTCAAATGATTCGAGAGTTTTCTACTCACCTATTGTTGATAAGTATGCAGATGCAGTAGAGAAGACCCCTACTTCAAAGGATGTTGATTTTAACAGCAAGCAACCCATATATGACATTTATCAATCTGATTTCGACAAGCCTTTTTCTTTGCCCATAAAGGATCGACATCATGTTGTAATCATCCATTCCATTGAATATGATGAGTTTAATCTAGCCGAAGATTTCAATTCTTATCTTCTGTTTATAATGCCTCATGAACAAAAAATTGAAATCACCTATGAAGAACATATCTCTCATCATGATCAAGAAATTGCTAATCCACATTATGATAGCCATGAAGATGCCTTTAACATTGTATCAAATTCATCTAGTAAAGATGACTGTCATAATGATCAGATTTCTTCATTCAAAACCTTTAAAGATAATGAGGGTAGCCTATAGTTTCGAGATTTGCAGGAACTGAAAGTTTGCAATAGATACAAAGAGAGTGATGGTGAAGAGGAGCAGAAAGTTTCATATCATAAATTGAGTTTGTATTTTCCTTTAACAGAGATCAAGCAGTCTACATTCAACATTGAGTTTTGTGAAGGAAAATAAGAGTAGCGTTACAGTCAGTTGGATCAACAACTCAAAGAGGTATTTCATTATGACTTTAATGACCATTTTGCTGACTATTTGGAGTCTATGAACAACATTAATCTGAAAATTTTTCTGTTAGATGAAAGTTGGCTTTATCATCTGTTTAAACAACATTTCTATTGGATATGCATTCTTTTATTTTTTGGGACAAGACCAAGAATAGGTTTAGAAAAACAATTTCTTACATGGCTTCATTGGAAAGATGACTTCACCTGATAAGAGGCAGTATGTTTGGTTAGTGTAGGAGTTAGCAGAAGAATAAGCTCTTCATATGAGCAAGTAGATTGTTTTCAATTTCTTGAAATAGCAAGGCAGACTAAAGGAAGGTCACAGGTTTGCAAGAGATTAGTTATAAATACTAGATGACTCCATGCCTAATGTTAAAGGCTTCTGGAACTACTAGGTTCTTGGAAACTTCGCAGGGAGGTCTACATCCCAGTTGGAGCCAATTGTTAGCGATCAAAATGCACTGGTATTTTGATGATTGTTCTCATCATTCTTCATTTGATATATTGTTTTCTTTAGTCTCTTGGCTAGTGTCTTAACCTCCATATTTTTCATCAAGCTCCCGATCGATTACTTTTTCCCAAAAAATCCTTTGGCTTCATTCTCCTGACCTGCGAATAAATGGTTAGAAATATCATTTGAACTCTGCGCAATTTATTCTTCTTGAGTTTGATGTATTCCTAGTTTCTTTTATTTGAGATTTTTATTAAAACAGAACCATGCTTTTAATGGATTTAACCTAGACTAAATCTAAAGTTCTAAGCCCAATTCTAGTCATCATCCTAAGTATAAATCTATGCTAAGGCCTTTAGGGCTTTGAAGATTTGACCCAACTTTTGGGAGAACCACAAGCCACTACTCAAGTCAAGTCATAAGTAAATACACAAAGCCTAAGTGCCAAGCTCTCTATCCCACAAACCTAGTTACAGATCGACACACCAAGAACAAGCACCGAGTTCCATTGTCTACTCATCTCATCGATAAGGTTATGTGAGCTTTCCTAATAAAATACATATGCAGACAGATGTCTTGTGTCAAGATAATGCATATGTCGATGTTTAAATTGCAATATTGGCAGAATATGCATTACTTCTTTTGAATATTGAGCACATAGGGATGGCACCCTCTTGTCATAGCTCATCGGAATATATAAAACCAACACAGCTATTCAGTGCACATAATTTTATAGGTGTCTTTTGATTGATAATAGTTCAGTTTTGGAGCAGGCCACAAACAACAACCATGAACAAAACAATTTCCAGGTGCATTATGCAGGTGGTCCAAGGAGGAAGGTAGCTCAGGCTTTAAGTTGCAAGTGGTGAGATGTCGAATTTTTATTAAAAGACTTGCAGGCCACCAAGTAAACCCCCTGTCAATTCAGATTGGTGCACGATGGTGAGAGAAAGATCTCATCGACAGATCATTATATATTTTGAGCAGGTGATTGATCTTGCAGGAAAATCTTAGATCGATGAAAAGTAACCAATTGTGGAGACTGTTTCTGTTTCTTAACACATTGGATGTGGCCACTTTTCATGGAGTATGGGGTTTTTCCTTTTGCACGAATCCATGTTTGATTCTGAGATTTGTGCTCGAGATCACTTTTTGAACCCAACTGGAATCATGTATCCCAGCCATGCACGAATGTGGCTAGCACCAATCAGGTCTGGTCAGGGGGAGAAAAAATTGCTAGACTATGAAAATTCTATGGCAGACTGGAATAACTTCATTGAGGATACCAATGAATTTTATGGTGTTGATATGAGCATCCTCACAACCACTCTGGATGAAATTTCCTGCAACCAGGAAGGTGTCAAATTGATTATACAGTCGTATTAACTTTTTGAGGAACCATGCAACAGAAGACAAACAAATCTTGCATTTTCGGGTTGTTCTGAAGCCGCAAAGTTATACTCATGCACTCAACAATTGACAGTGAAAGAGACTTTGCATAATTCTCTTCCATCATCTGATAAATTCGAGAGCAAATTGCTTGGTTGTCTTTACCCTACAATTGCAGAAAATATTATAAATGCTGCCAGAAAAGACCCTGCTCGTCGGAAGTTGTTTGTGTGTGGACTGGTTTGGGAGATTGCTTCATGAACTCTGCGTGAAGCATTCAAATAGTATGGAGAGATTGAAGAAGGTTCTATTATTATTCACAAGGCAACTGGAAAGTCAAGGGGGTTTGGCTTTATTATATTTAAACATATGGAATCTACTCAGAAGGCTTTGCAGGAACCTAGTAAGACTATTGATGGTCGAATTACTATATGTAATTTGGAAATTGTTAGCACCAATGCAGTACAATCTACAAATAGCATCAAAGAAGCATAGTGTGAGGTGCAGGAACAATCTACAAGCAACATCCTTTTGTCATCCTCGAGTTCTTTCTATACTTTTCATTTTGTTATGTTCTCCTTCTTAAATGCTTGAAAGGTAATCTATCCAAAGACAGAGATTTCACCAGTGCAAAAGGTGAAATTATAACCAGTTAGCTGATGAAAAGCAGATCTTTCACCAGCTAACTAGCAAATTTTAAGGCGAAATAGCTGGTGAAACCTGAGATGGCCAGAAAGAGAGTAATTTTTTCTCAAATCGAAGTTTTATTATCTTATAGAGAATGAAGATGATTTATAAGTCAAAGTTATAATTAAGAGGATCTGCTTCAAAGTGTTGTTTCAGTTTTTGAGGTGCCAGCAAGATAAAAGAGATAAAGTTTGTTACCTATTTATGGCAAGAATGACTTGTTTTTCCAGGTGGCATTGTTTGACCTTATCTTTAAGCCTTTGAAGATTTTCTACCTTTTCATCACATTGAAGGATGTTGAATACTTTTGCAACTGTCGAAGACTTCAGTTTAGATATGGTTTGGTTTTCTTTAATAAAGGATCTGTTCCTTTAGAATTTACAATTAGTTTTATGTTATGCTATTTTTAGTATCCTAGATCCCTTTTCATAGGATCTAATCTGTACATTGTAAAGCTATAAAGCTAAAGACAATAGATAAACAAGAGGGTTCAATCTGAGAGACATTTTCTATCTATTGTACTTGACTTCTTATTCTGATAATAGAATCACAGTCCTCTTTTGTTTTCAATATCAGATTCTTTCATATATTTCATGATTCTACACTTTATTCCAGTTTAGTTTATCTTTTAAGAACTGTCATCTTCTTATTAAGCTCATAAACTTGGATTAAAGACTTTCTTACTGTTTTGTATGACCTTGCACATGGTTGTATTTGGTTATCTGGACTAGTATTCTTCATTCCCTTTTTCAACTCTGTTGTCTGATTATTGTTCTCTAAAAGCACTATTTTATTCAGATACATGATGAGTGGTTACTTTCATTAGCTATTGAGTTATCTTATTGTTCCAAGCATACAAATCTACCATATTCTTAAGTTACCAAGAACCTTTGGTCTACAACCACAAAGGGTTTCTTGGAGTGATAACAGATAACATAGCCATCCTTCATATAAAAAAAACATTTTGACATTTATGCTTCTTATAGAGTCCAAATAATCAGAAATAGGGTCATAAATATTACCAAGAAATACTTTTCTTTGTTGATGTTCCAACCGAAAGAAATGTTGCTGCTCTTTTCTTTTAATGATCTCATAACTCATTGTAGATTGCTCAATCTTTGTTGGAGAATCATATAGGATGGATTGTTGATATGGACTTTTCAACTCATCACATTTTGCTTCATATTTGCTGCAATTTCCCTTTGTCTACAAGTCTAAAATCTGAGGATTGTCCTTAGTATTTGCTGCAAATTTGAAACTGCCATCTGTTGATATGTCAATCTGCTGATTATCTTTTCAATTTCCAAAGTGAATAATCTGATCTTCATGACAACTCAAGATAGTAGATGCATTTGGTACGATGTCAAAAGCATCTACACTAAGCTTGTCATTCTGTAGGTCACCAATCTCTTGGTCATAGAAAGAGCTATCTTCTACTGCAGCAAACTATTTGTAAATGTTTAATTCCTTATTCAAAAAACTAAATTCATGACAACATTCAGGATATAGAAGGTCATATGAAAACTTTCTTTTGCAAAATGAATGAAATGCAGTATGAAAGTATGCCAAGGAACTAATACTTTCATTTGGAAGAGATCGACACCAGTCAAGAGAAATTCCCTCTAATGAATACCTGAAAAGTTTAATATGAACATCCTCATGTACGATATGAAGCCAATGAATAAGGTCATGAAAATCCAGTAAGTGTTTAGCTGGCACTTCCCACTCTTCTCCTTGAAATCTGGGAAGTCTATTGTCCCATCCATCTCTACTAGGAACCGGATTAGGATAACCATAAATACTTGAGAAATTGAAAAATGCATACCTCTTGTTCATTTCATACCAATGGAGTCTCCAATAGATTTCTGAAAAATGGATTCGCTACTGAATCTGTCCTTCATGGATTCGCCAGATAGATGATTACAACCGAAAATATGTCCAAACTTTGTCTATCATCAAAGCTAGATCTTGTTGTCTCCCAAGGAAGCTGAGCTTCAATCTCCTCTCCCCAGCAATGACTCCAATTTATTATCTCTCTAGGAGTCCTTCTCAGGTTGTAGCTTGAAGAAGCCTGGTAAATTAAAGTATGTTTTGGTCTTATGTATTTTCTTGGATCAAATGGGGTAACTTAACCAACTGATTCTCTCTCAAGACACTCAAATATATATAACCAGGTATGATGAGGCTTTCAAGAGTTAATGATCAGATGAATGACTGAATTTGGTGGGTGAAGAAGACTATATTTATCAACCAGACCATATATATATGATGGGTTGAATAAAGATAACACAGATTACTATTCAATCAATGTTTATGAATTGACAGGGTGAGATGACAATCACCTGCAATTAGACAAACTTAGATAAAAAGTAATCATTCAAAGTACAAAAATAGAAAGAAGATGATAGTCTGATAGTAACTGATAAAGAAACTTGTGTATCTGTATTATATGCAAGAAAGGTCTATTACAACAGTAGTGTATTTTAGTCTCGAGACTCGAACCTCTCTTTCTATGTTACAATGATGCCTCATATAGGTATTGAGGTCGAAATACTCCCTAGGAGGTCGAATTACCTTCAAAATTCCAAAGATAACAACTATTACCTTCAATTTATGGAACTATCTGCCATAAAAATGGGCCAGACTGATGAAAACTGGGGCTGCAGTTAAGATTTCGTATCTCCCAAATATTTATACTTGTGTACAAACTGGAAGATTCTTTTGTACCTTGGTTGTTGTGAGAAAAAACCTCTATTAGTTCTTTTAGATTCGTTTTCATTTGCTCAGGATATGCATTTCAAAAACATGTGTCAAACAGGGAAATTCTGAGATCCGAAAATTAGGGCTCAGAGATGGATTCAATTTTCCCAATCTATGACACCTGTAGGAAACTTGAGAGAGGTTATTGTTCTTTGACGTGTTATGAACAAAATCCTCCACCCGTTTCTCAAAATGATTCTCTAGTTGCTAAGAATCATCATTTGAAAATGATGACCCGACACAATAAAAATGTAGAATTTTTGAAAATGTAGCTTCATATTGCAGGGGACTTTTGATTGCCTTCCCGAGCTCAAAATGAAAATATGAAGGTATCATTGGAAATCTTAGGATGTCTAGTTTTCAATCAACTATTTAAGCATGTAAAATGACCTCTCCAAGGCTGAGAAAAATGAGTTATGATTGGACGTGCTGACCGTTAGCAAAAACCCTGCACTTTGGGCAACTTATAGCGACCCGTGCTTTCCTTTTTAGCTGCCAAAAGTGAAAGCTTTCAACAGTTTACAATATATTAAAAACTAGCCCTTATCTTCTGAAAACTAATTTTTGACATTTTTTACATTGAGAGTAAAGATCAATTACTTCTTGAATAGGCAAGTGTAAAAATCATCTTAAAGACACTTGAACTTGGAAAAATTAAAAATCTTTCAACTAATGACAAATATATCACCTAATGACAATAAATGGGAAGATTTATTTTAGGAGATAACAATAGTTAAATGTAATAAATGTGAGAAGGCTCTCTAAAAGGTTCCTAGGAGATAGAGAGAACTATATAAAGAAGTGTAAGCAATGTAATGAAACATAGTGAAGAATATTGTGAATGTATAAGCATTGCTTGAGGAGTGCATTCCTTCATTAAGGAATAATATATGGTGTTACCCTACCTCAAGGGTTTTGATTATTTCTTGTGTTCAGTATTTCGTGAATGGTTTGGATTATTCTTGTTGATATTCTGTGCTTATTATGAGATTTATCTTCAAATCTATTAAGGTACTTAACAAAAGGGATCTATATTTCCATTTTGTTAGCTATCCCGTGAAAATAGTAGTCATCAGTGATCCATCAAGTGGTTTGAATAATTTGAGAGTGCTGACATGCTCCAAATGTGAAATTTAGTTGTTTGATCTTTTGTGTCAATGGAAAATAATATTCATTTCATTTTTTCAATATTTTTCTCATAAAGAGTTTTTTCTACATTAATGATTCTAATATATTTTTTCATCCCAAGGTCTTTGTGTAGTGTCCCAAGACCATGATTGAGTAGAATGATAGGAAAATTTGAAATAATAGTGATGGATTTTAGAGCATCTTCTTAACAAAAATGCCATGAGCATTAATATTATTGATTGGGTGTAGCTGGAGATTGATGTAGTAATGCCTTTTTGGATTAGCCTCAACCGGTGGTGGCTTGGTTGGAAGGCTTCACTGAAAAAGAGAGAACCTAAATAATTTCTAAACTAAGGACTTTCTAAGTACATATTTGGATTAGAAGTAACTTGGTATGTGTGTAAACACTCTTTTAATCAACTGAACATGATATCATCTCTATCTATGTAAACTTTGAAGGTGGCTTCATTTATTTTAACTATGTTAGCAAAGATGTATGAAGTTTCCCGCTTAACCATTATAGCTTCATAAGATATTTTCATTACTCCATGGTTGTCGATAAGTCTAGTTCTCTAATGTCTTCATGATTAGACCACATTCATTCATTTTCTATTTTCTTCGTAACTATACTCAACATGATATTGAGTTAATTTTTAGATGTGTGTCACATATTCTTGTCTCTGTCTCTATTGTCAATATGCTCAACATACTCAACATGATATTGAGTTAATTTTTAGATGTGTGTCACATATTCTTGATTCTCTATTGTCTCTGTCAATATACTCAACATAATATTGAGTTAATTTTTAGATGCGTGTCACATATTCGTTTCTTCATCACTATACTACGTTCTCTATTGTCTTCATGACTATACTACTTTCATTCTCTATTGTCTTCATGACTATACTCAACATAATATTGAGTTAATTTTTAGATGTGTGTCACAATTCTTCATGAAAAGATGAAGCATATTGGTATAATTGGAATGAAATAAGAATAATAAAACCAAATTACACATCCCCTTATATATCTAAGAGGGTGTTTTATTAAAATATTCATTTCTATATTCAATCTTTTTTGACAAATTCCATTGGCATGAAAATTTCATAGTACATTAATCTTATATGTTAATTTATGCCACATTCAATCCACTTTTAAAGACTATTGAATGTTCTAGTTCTTTCCACATCTTGGATAGTGAGAACAAGTTATAAATAAATATGAAATTGTTTCCCTATTTTCCTTCCACAATGCACACCTTCATTAATGTCAACTCGATAAAAATGAAATCTTTTAATGGACATTTGTACTTTAAGATTTTCCACCACCAAACTAAACTAACTCTTCTATGATTATGATAATATAAATTATTTGATAATTTATTTTTTTAATGATTCAAACATAAAAAAAATAATATATTATTTATTTTATCTTTTATATTTAAATTAATATCATAGATTAATATAATTTTTTTTTCTTAATTTTTTTTTTCGATTAATAATATTAAATATTAAATAATGAGCAAAATCAATAAAAAATAGAATGTACAAAATTGTCTCCGAGCCAAATCTAAAACTTTGAAGATTAAGATTAAGGTTAGAATGCAATAAATTGTCTCCGAACCTCATCTAAAGTAAGAAAGATAAGGAGTGAGGATATGAGTAAACAACATTAACAAACAACTTTATCAAAAATGAAAAGAAAACTCACATGAGGAAGCCCAAGAAACTGGATAGAGTTTCCTATTAGTGAGTGAACAAGAATCTCAACAACCTTATCAAGGCCGAAAGGTTGATAAGATGAAAAGAATCCTTAAAAGAATATATTAAATTTTATTATTGATTAACAAATAAACGGTTGAGCTTCATTTATCTGGTGTTAATATTTTAATTTATGTTAATCACTTACATGGCAATCAGTTAGCTATCAAAGTAA
>ML790439.1:780495-794273 GCA_009831015.1 Picea engelmannii
CACTTTGTAATTGTCCGATGACCAATCCGCAAAAGGGGATTTGGTCCTTATACAATTACCGACATGATTAATCCACAATGGGGATTAATCCAATAACAACAATAATAATAATGACATGATTAATCCTCAATGGGGATTTAATCTAATAATAAAATAATAATAAGAATGCTCTTCACAGTTACATTATTTCAACACTCCCCCTTAACAAGAAGGGTATTCTTCATCAGCATCAGACGAGAGAGGTATGCATCATCAGTGGCATCTTGGAGGACAGTATCATCAATATCATCTTGAAACATTGTCTAGCACATTTACGAGTCATCGAAAGTTTTCTTCATTAGCAGCATCATCATTCTTTAAAAGAATGCTATCATCATCTGCATCAAATATGTATCAGTAAAAATGATACCTCATCATAGCACTAGGTTGGCACATCACAGTACTACACTAGCTCAATGTCACAGCTGTTAAGCTGGTAGCTCAGTGTCAGTCACATCTTGCTTTACGTCTAACAACTAGGTCAGAAGCAAGTAATATCATCATCTCGCTTTACGTCTAACAACTAGGTCAGAAGGGAGGAATCATATCGTCATGCTTTATGTCTAAAAACTAGGTCAGAAGCATGACTCATCTTGCTTTACTTCTAACAACTAGGTCAGAAGCAAGGAACACATCAAATTCTCGCTTTACTTCTAACAACGAGGTCAGAAGCGAGGAATCATCGGCGTTATGCTTTATGTCTAACAACTAGGTCAGAAGCATAACTCATCTTGCTTTACGTCTAACAACGAGGTCAGAGGAAAGGAACACATGGCGTCATGCTTTACGTCTAACAACGAGGTCAGAAGCATGACTCATCTTGCTTTACGTCTAACAACTAGGTCAGAAGCAAGGAATCAATGACGTTATCCTTTACGTCTAACAACTAGGCCAGAAGCATAACTCATCTTTCTTTACGTCTAACAACGAGGTTAGAAGCAAGGATCACATGGCATTATGCTTTATGTCTAACAACGAGGTCAGAAGCATGACTCATCTTTCTTTACGTCTAACAGTGAGGTCAGAAGCAAGGATCACACGACGTCATGCTTTACGTCTAACAGCGAGGTCAGAAGCAAGGAATACATCTACTCCCCCTTTCAGGGAAGGTCCTTTCGGACAATACCAAGCTTATCTCAAAAGTGTTCAAACTTTACATGAGATAGAGGCTTAGTCATCACATCAACAACCTGTTCATCCGTGCTAATGTACTGGAGCTTCAAGGCTCCTCTCGGTACCATGTCGCGGATGAAATGATAGCGGATCTCTATGTGCTTCGAACTGTCTTGGAACACAGGATTCTCTGTCATTTTAATACATCTTTGATTGTCACATAGAATCGTGGTTGCTCTCATGTCCAAATCAAATAGGCCTGTCACCAACTTTCGAAGCCATATATCTTCGCAGCTAGCAGAACATGTGGCAATGTACTCTGCTTTCGCTGTGATGAGAGCAATACTAGATTTCTTCCTACTCTACCTCAAGATCATAGCTGATCCCAAACTGAAACAACATCCGGAAGTTCTTTTTCTATCATCAACGCTTCCTACCCAATCTGCGTCAGTATATACACTCAATGTGAAGTCATGATCTCCATCATAGTTGAGACCATTATCCATTGTACCTTTAAGGTACCTCATCACATGTTTTGCAACCACTAGATGAACACGTCTGGGCTCTACCAGAAACTGACTCAAGGTGTTCACTGCAAAACAAATGTCTAGTCTGGTGTTCGTCAGGTACATCAATGATCCAATAATATGTCTATACAGAGTGGCATCTATCAAATCTGATGAAGTATCGACCAGCAGCTTCAGCTTCGCTTCCATGGGAGTATTCATGGACTTGCATTCTAGCATGTCGAATCTCTTTAATATTTCGACCGTGTACTTCCCTTGGTTAAGGAAGATTCTCTCTGGACTCTGGCATACCTCAAGGCCTAAGAAGTAATGCATTAGACCAAGGTCTTTCATTTCAAATTCTGCGGCAAGTCTTTGTTTACATTCAATGATGAGCTTTTCTTCTCCAGTCAAGAATACGTCATCCACATATAGTAATAGTATTACTGGTTCATTATCCATGATTTTGAAGTAGATATTTGAGTCTGCTTTACTCTTGGTAAAGCCCAAGCTCGTCAAGAAACTGTCTATATGACCATACCAATCTCTGGGGGCTTGCCTCAATCCGTATAAGGCTTTCTTCAATCGACAGACATGAGACTTCCTGTCTTCAACCTCAAATCCTTGGGGTTGCTTTATATACACTTCCTGATAATACCATTCAGGAAATTTGTCTTCACGTCCATCTGGTGCAGCTTCCATTTCATCTTAGCAGCAAGAGCTATAATGGTTCTGATCGAAGTGTATCTGGTCACAGGAGAGAATGTCTCTTTATAGTCAATGCCTTCCTTGAGCGACAAATCTTGCTTTATATTTCTCAATACTTCCATCAACAACATGTTTTTATTTTGAAGAGCCATCTGTAGGACACCCCATCTTTATTCTTCGATCTGGGAACTATTTCCCTTACTTCGTTCTTCATTATGGATCGATATTCCTCTGTCATGCAATCTACCCATTCTTTTCTCTGAATGGATTCTTCAGAGCAGGTAGGCTCTTCATCTGGGAGATAAAATATCAAATCCATGTAATTAGAGAATGGCTTTGGTCTTTTCACCTGTCTCGAGGTTCCTTCTGGAACAACATACTTCTCTCCATATTGAATAAGCTCTCTTTCCCAAGCAGGCTTTCTTTTATGGGAGAAGGTCATTTGAGGAGGTTCTTGAACTTTTGATACATCATGATATTCAAGAGTCTCCTCATCAGGGGAAGTTATGACTTCCCTTACAGGTTCTGCAGTTCAGGGAACTTCCCTCACGGATTCTGTAATCCTGGGATTTTTAGGTTCCTCTACATATATATCTTCAAGCTGGCATCTTCTTGATTTCTTAAGTGCAGCTTCTTCATCAAAGGTCACGTCCCTGCTGATCTCAATATGGCAGTGACCAAGTATGTAGATTCTGAAGGCCTTGGATACCTCACAGTATCCCACAAATGTTCCCTTCTTTCTGGAGGGCATTTCTTCTGGGGTCTAGAACCCAAGTGCACTATGGGATAATCGGTTCTGCACATAAGCAACTGTTATTGTTGCTTCTGCCCATAAGCACATAGGAAGATCTTGATCTTCACAGCTTCCAACATGGTTCTGTTCTTCTGTTCAGCTACCCCATTTTGTTGAGGATCTTGATCCCAACATCTTTGCAGAAGTTTCACGAGCTCTTTTGAGGTTTATTCTCCTTCACTATCTGACCTGAGTATCTTAATATTCCTTACAGAAGGGTTGTCTTATCAAGGCTTTTGAATTCCTTGATCTTGCTGAGCACTTCAAATATATCCAGGTCTTTTACGAGATTAATGAATGATACATAGTATACATACCCATTAATGGAGGATGATGGCATTGGGCCACACACATTTGGATGAATGAGTTCTAGGACTCCTTATGTTTGTTGTCCCTCTTCAGAAACGAGTTCTTGATATTCTACCCTTGCGCACATCCATCGCATACGCCTTCATGGTCACCTTTGAGTTCTGTTCAATCTGTGACAGCTTTGTATGGTAGCGCCTTCTAGAGTTCACATGGATTCTTCAATAGCGTGGGTCATGGAAACTTCTGAGTGACCCACCTTCTTCTTTTCCACTGATGATTGCCTCATTTATGATTTCTTCTTTAGCACATTGCCTTCTGCAGCCTTCGCTATATCTTCCTCATGTGACCTTTGAATCTTATCAAGTTGATTTAATCAAACCTGGAGCCTTGTCCTCAAGTATGAGTGCTTGCTTTTCTTCTAGGTCTCCTTCACTCAAGTGACGAGTGCTTTCTTCAACCTGTCTTCTGTATTGAGACAATACACTATGTTGACAAAATGTTAGGTTAGAGGATAAGCTCTATGATCAACTTTTAATCCTTCTAATGATTTAATCATAGCTTCAACATGCAACACTGATCAAGATAATTTCATAACAAATAGATGCATATTAGAATAATCACACATGGATTGCATCGTTTCTCTGAATGTGTTGGATCTTGAGATCCTTTTGGATCTATGGAAAAAGATCCCTTCTCCTACAAATACTCTTTAGGGTTTAACCATTAACCATATGTGAGTACATACCTTGGATAGCATTTGCAGGTAGTGGCTCCATCTGGTAGCAGCGGTAATCATTACCAAAAACTTCAAGAGTGATTGCAACTGGTTCTATGGCTGCAACTGCAACTGGTACTGCAACTGAAGCTGCAACAGGTACTGCAACTGCAACTGGTTCTGAGACTGCAACTTAGGGTTTTATGAGGAAACCCTAATTTTTCAAACTTCAAATTTTGAAATTCTGATCCAGGGAATAGATGCATTGGGCTGAGGCGAGTATGCTGGTGTAGTCAGAATTTTGAAACTTCAACTTTTACCCCCTCAAACTTTATTTGTGGATTTTTGGACTGGTGCTTCTGGTTTTCTGGTACTTCTAGTACTCTGGTACTTCTGGTACTTCTGGTACTTTGGTTTTCTGGTTTTCTGGTACTTTGTGAAACTAGGGTTTCACTTTTCGGGAGATCTAGCCACTGAAAAGGTGCACTCTAGGTGCCAAATTGATCCTTGGGGGAGGGCACATCTTTCTAGGGTGTTAGGGAGCTGAAAACACTCACTTTTGCAAAACCCTAATTTTGGGGTACCGTAACAGTGACGTTTTTCCTCTTGCAGATTGTGCTTCCTTCAGGTTGGCTCTGATACCATGTTAATGTTTATGCCATTATTATAGTTCTTTGCATTTCAATAGATAAGAGCATAATAAGAACAAGATCACTGAGAAATACACATCCACAAGAGACAACATTTATCCGCGGAAACCCTCTAAGGGAAGAAAACCCAACAACACTTCCTTATCATAAATAGCTTATACAATGTTCAAGAGATATCTCAAACCAATACAAAAAATTCCTCCCCAAGAGATGTGCCACCCTTCTTCTCCTCTCTCCAACTTCCAATTGCAGTTTGCCTTATAAGAGAATGAGCAAGTGAAGTGTTTCTAAGAAGTGATGCACTAGCCTCTTATTTATATCAATCTGGCACGTGTGAAGAGTCACCATCTGGCAAGGCTGACCTCTCACTCTGGGTAGGTAAACCCACCTTTAATTAATTCTGGCCCTTTCATTATAACTGCTGGGGCCGACTTCTTATTCAACACTTTGTAATTGTCCGATGATCAACCCGTAAAAGGGGATTTGGTCCTTATACAATTACCGACATGATTAATCCACAATGGGGATTAATCCAATAACAATAATAATAATAATGACATGATTAATCTTCAATGGGGATTTAATCCAATAATAAAATAATAATAAGAATGCTCTTCGCAGTTACATTATTCAACATGTGAAAGAGTAGCACTTTTATCTCTATCACCTCTGGGTAATGGGTGAGTTATCATCTTTATCTGAGGGATTACTAGATCTAGAAATTCAGGGCAATTTGCATGTCCGCCAGTATGTTCAATTTTGGATTGGTATATCTAGAAGTTCTTAGGAGCAGAAGGAACATGCGATATTCTTGGATTATCAAAAGGCTTAGTAGAAAGTTGTTGGTCTGGTATTTCTTTCGGCAGTAATAGAAATTTTCATAACCTTTCTAATGGGTTAACAAATGATCATCCAAAGCAGATTTATTAGGAATTGGCTTATATACAGGGACTTGAGAAAAATCTTGAGAAGATGAAGATTTGGCAGAGGAATAAGATTTTCTTGGGATAAAGTTGGAGCTACTAGCTGAGAGAGAAGATATTTGTCTTTATAAATCTTGGATTCTAGTGCTCTGTGATCTTCCTATTCTCAGAACATTTCTTCCAGATGTATTTTATTCAACTTTTAATTCTTGGGCCATGGAAGGTGACACTCTGGAGGAAATAGATTCATACTCTGCAGACCATTCTTCAACAAAAGAAAGTTTTGCAAAACCTAAAGTAAGAGGAGAAACATTGCCTGGGCCAACCACCACACTTTCTGAGGTAGCACGTTGAAGTAAATCAGGATTCAACGCTGGCATTGTTGTAGAAACAAAGCGAAGACAGGTAGTTGTATGAAGTTGGGCAATATTGGAGGTTTCAGCCATATCAAAACTAGAAAATTGTACATAAGATTGAAGTAAATAAGGGATATATGGGTTAGTTAGAGAAACTTGAAATCTTGGTAAGGCTGATGACCAAACAGGTCCATTATGTAACGGAGCTTGGAATCTGGATATTTAGGTGTCAGAGAAATTATTATGTCTGGAGTCAATTATGCGGTTTAAAATAGATGTATCTAAACCAAGTCTGACTAATGGATTAATTCCAAACTATATGAGGCCAAGATGGACATATTGACAACCATGTTCTAAACCCCAATCAATATCAGCTTGTTGGATAAGCAGGATTTGATAATTAGTTTGTCCGAGAGAGAGAGAGGGACATTATGAGAACAATATCTAATAAGAGTGGATGTACGAAATTTAAACACTGGCAAGTCATAAATCTTTGAGGGTTCTATCTCAGGCATTCTCCAGTTTATATCATGTTCATATTCCTGAGCAACTAATCTAGTATTATACAGAGATTTGGAAGATGAAGACTGACTGAGAAAGTGGTTACACCACTTAATAGGTTTATATTTAACTTTAGCTGATAAATCAAATGAAGACTTGTTGTTCTGTGAAGCCATTATCAACTACTGCAACTTCAGACAGTATACTTCAAATATTGCAGGAAAGTAAATATATTGAGAGGTAAGATCCGACTTACTATGGGAAAAGGACTTTGCATCACTCCACCCCTTTCTTCAGCTTCAACGGCTGACTTACGTGTCCTACAACAACTGCTGGAGACCATAGACAAGTAGATCACTTCACTCAATACTGAACATTTACACTTCTCGCAATCATATACTTCTAACACAAGGCTCGTATCAAAGTAGAATCACTTTTGAACAAACTTCTTTGTATTAATCAACTGAAATTACTGATTACATCATGAGCTATATATGCACAGAAAAGAAGGGCATTTAATATTAGTTCTCTGTTCCTGGGAAATAGAATGTCAGATAGGCTCCTGGCCGATTGCTCATGCCGAAACTAGCTTACTGGCTCTGATACCAATTTTACAGAGTAGGACCACACTCATAATACAGATAGACTACATTAAAACCATTACACTTGAGATCAGTGTTTTTCGTTCACAAGTTCCCGAAGGCGAGTGAAGAGGATACACATTGCTCGACAAAACACTAAGACTCAGACTCTCTCGCTTTCTAATTTCCCGATGTCTAAATGAGGGGAGGAGAGGTTTATTTATACACACACACATACACACACACACACACACATATATATATGTATATTGAATTAATTCAGACTTCAAGTTTATTCTCAGGAAATCTATGCCCTTATTTGTCTCAAGGAATGCCCTGGATAGATCTCCTGATAGAGATACCCTCCCTGAAAAGTTTACTAGGAACCCGAAAGAGGATTCGATGGCATAAGTCTTAGAAACCTTGCACGAGAGAGAGAGCGGTTCCCTTAAAAATATCGATATTTCAATGTTTCAGCACCCGGGGTATCCAAGCGTAAGTCCTCTTGTACTCGTAAGTCCCAAAACCCCGATTTGCAAAATCCCAAAATGGCAATGTGTGGATAAGTATCGATCAATGAACGAGATTCTGTCGGGAGATCTACGGTCAGTCACGACCGTTAGATTGGAGGAAGAAACGAGGGCATTAAATGCCTCAACCTTTTTCTTTTATCTTCGTGAGTAGCCAAGAAATCAGACCGTAGATCCAAAGGTCTGTGAGAGTACCTGAATCATTCATTCATAAGGGTACATGGTAGTCGGTAAACATTTCGACGTTTCGGTACCAGGAAAACCCAAGGATCAGTTTCCTTGTATTCGCCAGTCTCGAAAATTCGAAGTGCGAAACCCCGAAATAGTAATAGTGCAGACGAGATTTGGTGTTTCGGTATTTCGGCATCCAGGATACCTAAGGGTAAATTCCCTTGTACTCGTCAGTCCCAAAATCCTGATTAGTGAAACCATGAAATGAACTAGCATGGATGAGTTGTGATGTTTCAGCATTTCGGTACCCGATACACCTAAGGGTAAATTCCCTTGTACTCGCGAGTTGTGAAATCCCAAAAACCAAAACCCCAAAAGAGTTTAAAGTGTGGATGACATAGGATATTTCGGCACTTCGGGGCTCGAAATACCTAAGTGCGTATTCCCTTGTGCTCGCGAGTCCCGAAATCCCAATGGGTGAAATCCCGAAAAGACAATACGTGTGTATGTTGCGATATTTCGGGCATTTCAGAAATTGGAATACTCAAGGGTGTATTCCCTTGTACGTGCAAGACTCAAAACCCCAATTCATGAAAATATGAAATGATAGCATGGGGGTGAGTTTTCTTATGCTCACTAGTCCCGAAAACCCGGCATGCGAATTCCCGAAAAGGACTGAGCGACATATATATACAATTATACATATGTTAAGGTTTCAGAGTTTCGGCTCCCGGGAAACCTAAGTACGAGACCTCCTGTCATCGCATATCCCAAAATCCCGATGGCGGAAACCCCGAAACAGGGAAGCATGTTTAGAGTTAGTATTTTGGATTTTTGGCTCTCGAGAAACCTAAGTGCGAGACCTCCTATCGTCGCATGTCTCGAAATCCCGATGGCGGAAACCCAGAAATAGGGAAGCATCTTTAGATTTATCATTTCGGAGTTTGGCTCCCGGAAAATCCCGATGTGATACCTCCTATCATCGCATCCCTCAAAATACCGACTTGAGAAATCCCGAAGTATGAAACCTTGAAATGAGTATAGAGTGACTATAATTTAATGTTTCGGTGTTTCATCACCCGGGACATCTAGAGGCAATTGCCTTGTCCTCACATATCGTGAAATATCGATAGGTGATGTCCCGAAATGGATTACCACACATGGTTTTGGTGTTTTGGCTTTTCGGTGCCCGAGATTCCCAAAGGTCAGTTTTTATCGTGTTCGCTAGCCGCGAAATTCCGATGGGTGAAACCTCGAAATGAACAGGGGAATACCTGCACCTCGATTTTCCAAATCGTGAAATCTAGGAGCACCTCTCCGGTAAGACCTATGGGCATAGCCACCGATCTTATGGGTATGAATAAGGGATGGCAGGGTCTGTATCAGGTCCCATGGGGACTCGGGGAATTCTATTCCTCGGAGAAAAGAAGAAAAAGGCTGAAAATTTTTAAATTACATAGTGGATGTGTTACAAATTGGTATCAGAGCATGGTTACAACACTTGGCCTGGTTGGGCTCATGAATGAGTTACGCAGAAGCTCCGTTCGAAGAACTCCTAAAAGGAGTAACCCTCTATCTTAACCCCCTAAATCAAACGAGCCAAAATTCAAAATGAAAACCTCGATTGTGTGTATGCGTGTGAATGAAAATATGAATTATGTGTAGGTTATGAATGTATCTAAATATTGACTAACAAGTAGTTGTTGTTTTTCTGCCAAGCAAACGATCAGCCGCGGGAAACTACAGACGCATAGAATGGTGACTCGCCAAGAGGTGGGGGAAGGCTCCCACAATAGAGACGAAGATTCTGATGAAAGGAGGGAAATAGGGACCCCTCCAGATATAGCTAAGACTGTGAGGAGTCTCATGGTCGAATTACAAAGGTGCAACACTTCATCAGTGGACTACCTAAGGACTATCAGAACATAATTGAATTTGATGAGCCAAAGACCCTAGAGGAAACTATCCGAAAGGCAACCTATTGTCATGAACAGTTTGGGCATTGAGCAGAACCTCGCGAAGGATGGAAACAGAAGAATAGTTTGAGATTTCATAGAAAGGGGATTAAATCCCAAGGATTTAAGAACTATAAGAAGAACTCAAGGATAAGATTCCCAGCCCAGAGTGTACACCAACATAATTTTCCCTCCTTGGGCGGAAATAAAACTTCTAGATCTATACCAGTAAGGACTGATAACCCAAAGAGAGAACCTTTGAAATGTTGGGGTTGCAGAGAAGAACATCTACTAAGAGACTGTCCACACCGACAACAAAATAGTCGGAGAATTTATAACATCCAAGAATCTACCACCGTCAATGATGTGGCCAGGAGTGTGCCGCAAATTTATGCATCCTTGGATAATAACCAAGCTGACCACCAAGCTTCAGTGGTGGAAATAAAAGGTATGATTTCCAACCATCTAGTGTCTGTTTTGATTGACCCTGGTTCAAATTTGAGTTATATAGCCCCTAAGGCTATTGATAAGTGTAAACTACAGCCACACAAAAATACTAAGCCATGGTTGGTATAATTAGCCACTGGCACCAAAAGAAGGGTAGCAGTGGTTATACTAGCCTACCAATTGATGTTGGGTAAATTCCCCACCCAAGAAACCCTTAACGTATTACCCCTGGGATCATATGATATGTTGATTGGTATGGACTAGCTAGCTGACCATAAAGACAGAATGGATTGTTACCATAAAACCTTAGAATCTGTAAGTAAAGAAGGAAAAAGGATAACCCTTCAAGGGATCCAAAAACCTGTCTCGATGAGACAAATATCAGCTCTGCAAATGAGAAAGTATTGCTGAAAAGGATGTCCCCTATATGCAATATAGGTGTTGAAAACAATCGAAGGTGACAAACCAAGCCTCGACGATCACCCCACCCTGAGAGAATACAGAGATGTGTTTCCGGAAGAGGTACCAAGTCTACCTCCGAGAAGGGACATAGACTTCTCTATAGAACTTGCACCGGGAGTGGTGCTGGTGTCTAGGACACCCTACCAGATGAGCACACCCGAGTTAGTTGAACTCAAATTTCAATTAAGAGAAATGATGGATAAGAGATATATCCGTCCCAGTGTGTCTCCATGGGGAGCACCAGTCCTGTTTGTGAAAAAGAAGGACGATACCCTTAGACTGTGTATAAATTATAGACAACTTAATAAGGTAACCATAGAGAACAAGTACCCCTTGCCCAGGATCGATGACATGTTCGATCAATTGGTGGGTGAGTCTATTTTCTCAAAGATTGACTTAAGGTCGGGATACCATCAAGTCCAAATCAATGGTGAAGACATCCATAAAACTGCCTTTCGGACACAATATGGTCACTATGAGTTCGTGGTAGTGCCATTTGGGTTAACCAATGCCCCTGCCACTTTCATGTGCTTGATGAATAATGTACTCAATAAATTCCTAGACAAATTTGTGCTAGATTTTATTGTCGATATATTAATTTACTCCAATAATAGAGAAGAGCATGAAGAGCATCTTAGGCTTGTGCTACAAGTGCTAAGAGAACATCAGCTCTATGCTAAATTCAACAAATGTGACTTCTTCCAGAAGCAAATACATTACTTGGGTCATGTTCTATCCGAAGAAGGGGTAGCAGTAGACCCTTACAAAATCAGGTCTATCATGGAATGGCCTACACTGAAGGATGTTTCAGATATAATATCCTTTATGGGCTTGGCAGGATACTATAGGAGATTTATAAAAGGATTCTCCAAGATTGGATGTCTAATCACTACCCTCCAGAAGAAGGGGACAAAATTCACATGGACACAAAAATGTAAAGAAAGATTTCAAACCCTGAAACATATACTAACCCATGCACCCATGTTGAAGATCGTTGACCCCGAAACAGATTTCCTCGTGTGCACAGATGCCTGTAAGGAAGGGCTCGGAGGAGTCCTTGTGCAGGGAGGGAATGTGGTCTACTATGAATCCCGGAAATTGAAGGAACATGAAGTCAACTATGTGACTCATGATCTAGAGCTGGCCGCTATAGTACATGCCTTAAAAATGTGGATACATTACCTCCTAGGGAGGGAATTTGTACTTATGACAGACCACTGTGGGTTGCGATATTTTTTTGACCAACCGAAGCTCAATGCCAGAAAAGCTAGGTGGATGGCCCTCCTTAGCGAGTTTGATTTCGAAATAAAAACATTAAAGGGAAATAAAATAGGGTGGCTGATGCCCTTAGCAGAAGTGTCAAAACAATTCACCTGGTAGTAGTGAGCACCTATGAGACGGATGTCAATGAAAGAGTCAGAAATGCACAAGAAACATATCCCTTCGTCCGGACTGCGACCTCGTACCTGCAGCAAGAACCCGTCGGAGAAAAATATGAAGGCTACCAGATGACCAAAGGAGGTATGCTCACTTACAGAAGCAGATTGTACATTCCCGAGTGTGACGACCTGAAGAGGTTCATATTGGATGAACTACATGAAAGACCCTATACTGGTCATCCAGGATACCAGAAGATGATCACGGCCACTAAGAAAAAATTCTATGGCCTGGATTGAAAAAGGACATAGACGAGTACTTGGCCAAATGCATAGAGTGCCAACATGTTAAAGTAGAACATCGACACCCACCAGGGTTATTGAAACCTTTACCAATCCCCGAGTGGAAATGGGAAACCATCTCCATGGATTTTATCATTCGGTTACCAATCACGACCAAACAAAATGACGCCATTATGGTGGTGGTGGATAAATTGAGCAAGTCTGCTCATTTCATCCCCGTCAAATCGGCTTGCAAGGCAATAGATATCGCCCAGGTATTCATGAAGGAGATATTCAGACTACATGGTATGCCAAAAGAGATCGTGTCTGACAGAGACACAAAATTTACTTCCAACTTTTGGAAATCATTGATGGTTGGTTTAGAGACCAAGTTGTTGTTTAGCACCGCCTATCACCCTCAAACCGACGGACAGATAGAAAGAGTGAATCAAATATTAGAGGACATGTTAAGGATGCATGTAATGCATCAACCCAAGAAGTGGGAAGACTACCTGCCACTGGTAGAGTTCACCTACAACAATGGCCACCAAGCATCCTTAAAGATGATTCCCTTCGAAGTCCTCTATGGTAGGCTGTGTAACACTCCAGTCAGTTGGAGTAATCCCATAAACAAGATTTATTTTGGACCTGACATGTTGAAATAACTAGAACAACAAGTGACTCAGATAAAACAAAATCTGAAGGTCGCTGAGAACTGACAGAAAATTTATGCCAACCAAAAGAGAACTCCAAGAGAGTTCAAGACGGGATATCATGTATATCTTAGAGTTAGGCCCAGGAAGAGTTCCATGAAAATGGGAGCTTGTTCCAAGTTAGCACCTCGGTATTGTGGACCCTTTGAGGTTCTGGATAGAGTGGGTCCTGTAGCCTATAGGCTAGCACTTCCTCCCACAGTAAAATCACATAATGTTTTCCATGTTTCATTATTGAAGAAATATGTACATGATTCTAATCATATAATTGACTAGTCTGTGATCCAAGTGGAACCGAAGGGAGAATTTCTACCAGAACCTCAATGCATACTGGATAGAAAGGAAACCCAGCTCTAGAACCGACCCATTGCACAGGTCAAGGTACAATGGAGACATTTTGGCCCAGATGAGGGTACGTGGGAAATGGAGGATGCCATGAAACAAGCATATCCGATTTTGTTTGCATCTATACATGCATGTCATGTTGATAGATAGAACATCGAGGATGATGTTCCTTTAAGGGGGAGGGAATTGTAACACCCTGTTTCTCCCAGTCTATAAAAATAACTATACTGGCCAAGAACTGTGGCAAACTCAGAAATGTGAATGTGTGATGTGAATGGACCTTGTGAAAAAGGGTCGATGAAT
>ML790439.1:803600-818832 GCA_009831015.1 Picea engelmannii
TTATTATTTTGTTATTGGATTAAATCCCCATTGTGGATTAATCATGTCATTATTATTATTGGATTAAATCCCCATTGAGGATTAATCATGTCATTATTATTATTATTGTTATTGGATTAATCCCCATTGAGAATTAATCATGTCGGTAATTTTATAAGGACCAAATCCCCTTTTGCAGATTGGTCATCGGACAATTACAATGTGTTGAATAAGAAGTCGACCCCAGCATTTATAATGAAAGGGCCAGAATTAATTAAAGGTGGATTTACCCACCCAGAGTGAGAGGTCGGCCCTGCCAGATGGTGACTCTTCACACATGACATATTGATATAAATAAGAGGCTAACACCTCACTTCTTAGACACACTTCACTTGCTCATTCTCTTATGAGGCAAGCTGCAATTGGAAGTTGGAGAGAGGAGAAGAAGGGTGGCGCATCTCTTGGGGAGGATTTTCTGTATTGGTTTGAGTTATCTCTTGAATATTGTATAAGTTATTTATGATAAGGAAGTTTTGCTGGGTTTTCTTCCCCTAAAGGGTTTCCCAGGATAAATGTTGTGTCTCTTGTGGATGTGTATTTCTCAGTGATCTTGTTCTTATGATGCTCTAATCTTTTGAAATGCAAAGAAATATAATAATGGCATAAACATTAACACTTATGGGTATGGATAAGGGATGGCAGGGTCTGTATCAAGTCCCGTAGGGACTCGGGGAATTCTATTCCTCGGAGAAAAGAAGAAAAAGCCCGATTTTTTTTAAATTCCATAGTGGATGTGTTACATTCCCCATGTGTCCACACCAATTCCCACACCGATATTTGTTTTTAGCAGGGGGAAATGCCTTCGGTTTATTTTCATAAGTAGATTTCCATATATTTTTGGTATCCCTATAGGTGGCCTAACAATACCATATGCTATTTTTCCATTTGGTTGGAATATTAAACCTAGGTCTCGTCCTGCCACTAGTTCTTTTACTATCACTGGGATTAGTATTGTCACAGGGGGGAGTAATGTCTTTGGGGGTGTTGGGCCCTCCATTTTTGGAAATACCAAGTCTTTGGGAAAGAGATTTATGTCATCTAGAAGATGAAGAAGAAATGGAAAATAGTTAGAAGAATGAAGAGCTAACTGAAAATGTAGCAACAACAAAAACAACTAAAAGTTCCATGCACCAACTGAACAAGCAACGAAAAAGGACAAGAGCATCAGTGCCAACAAGGAAAATCCAAAAAATTAGTAGAATAAATAATCCAAGAAGTGGAAAAGGGAAAAGTATAATTTGGACATATGTAACAAGAAAAGGGTTGGGGTTTTTAATGTTGTTCTTGCTACCATAATGATCTCTAATGATAGTGATGTTTCCTTCGTAGCACAATCTTGAGTTTGTAATGAGTTATGTGAAGTTTTATCTTGCAGTACAAGATATTGGATTAGAGACCTATGATGTATAATAATTTTTTTAATGTTGGAGCTGCTAATATAAAGATGTGTTTGGGCCCTAAAATTTCTTACTATAATGATATGATATGATGTGTATAAATCTATGGTTTTGATGCAAAATTATTCCTTTCTTGTATAGTTAATTATTTGATCGTTGTTTATGGATATATTTGGGATCTTGATCCAGGTGGATATTCATGGCCACCCACGTATTCCAACTGGCTCCTCTTGACAATTTTTAGTTCAATACGTTCTTCTGTAATTCTTTGTAATTGTGGGTTTTACACTTCTGGGATCGTCTAAATATTTACAAAATTTTCAAGTGGATATTGGTGGCCTCCCACCTAATCCAACTGGATTATTTTGGAAGTTTTCATGTCAATACATCTCTTTGTACTTCTAGGGACATTTTGGGGCCCAAAACAATGTTTTTTTGGCTTTCCATAGTCAAATTGTAGATGGAGTCAGAGTTTGACGACGTAATGTGTATTTCCTGAAAATAACTTTCCAACAGGCTATCATGTGCCTATAATGGAGGTTGTATGCAAATGTTATGACCCCATGAAGTTGAGGTACCAACTTACCCATCGGGGCCCACATAACTTTTGGTGTTTCATCTCCTAGGGTTAGGTTTTTGGATGTCTAGGGTTTTGGAATTCATGAGTAATGTTAAAAGGGCCTCTGGAGCCTCATTTTAATCATTCTGCTTAGAAGGATGCACGTAGTAGCCGCATCTCTTCTCACAGATAACTACCACCATTCGAGCAAGTTTTTTTCATTTTTGTAGTTTTACAGTTTCAACCTATTTTATTTATTCAATAGAAGTTATTGTTCATTGGATATTTGTTGTTGTTCTCTGTATCTTTGTGTTATTGTATTCATTATGTTATTTATTTAGTTCCACTCATAAATCTAGATCAATATTATCGAAGCGGTCTACTCTTCATTTATTTTTCTTCGTGCATGTCCCCGACAAGATCTGAGTGCAAGAAATTGGGACTCGAACCAATCGAGCCAATGCAATATCAGTCGCACCGAGACCGACCACAACTCATGGGGGATGAGAAGAAAGATGATGGATCAATATATATTTTTAAACTATTTCTCGAGAAATCGCTTGTGCGACAAAGGAACAAAATGATGGACAAATTTGCACACATCCTTTGAAGACTACCCACATGAGATGCATATTCATCAAGCATTCATGAAACCCCCTTCAAGGTACAAGTAAATTTTGATATTCCATTATTTGAAGGACTGATAGATGTGGATTTTGTAGATAAGTGGTTGAATATGCTCGAAGGATATTTTTCGGTCCATAATTTTTTCGACAGGGAAAAGATTACTTTTTCACTATGCAAGGTCGTATCACATGTTAAGGATTGGTGGGATACTTACACTCTGCAAAGGGCCATAGATGAATATGAAATATGTTTGGTGACCCCCACTTGTTATTCCTTCAGGGATTCTATTAAATAACAATGCTTCCTTGTTGGAAGCTACGAGGACCACTACACAAGATGGACCACTCTCCGTCAGGAAAGGGACCAGATAATACCAAATTTCACCAATTTTTCCATACCCTACGCACCAAATTGGGTATCAAATACTCTAAATGACATATGGTACTCAAATACCATGAATGTATGCATGGATACATTCAAACATAAATGGATTTTCTAGACATTGCATCATTGGGTACGACTTATAGATATGTTGTCAATATCAAGCACAAATTTAAGCAGAAGAGGCAAGAGTTTGGATCTACAAAATCCTCACATTCGAAGTGAGGAAAAGGAAACCCCAAACCAAAAAACAAGGGATAGAGAAAATATGGCCACTCTCAGGACAACCAGGCCAAGCCGCAACACAATAAGGGTAATGAGAAGTCGAAGAAGGACACGGGAAAGTGGTGTGAATACCATAAAATATCTTGAAACAACACCGAATAATGTTTCTCCAAGCAGTCACTGGTGGCCAAGATGAAAAATTTTGAGTCTGAGGAGGATTATGAATTTGAATCAAATCCAGAAGGAGGAAAGAAGATTATCAATGTTTAAGCCAGAGCCATTTTCGCTACTACCAAATTCCATCCAAGATAACTAGAAGAACCAGAGGAAGGGGAGCTCCTCTTTCACTCATAGATGTGGGTAAAGGGGGCCCTACTTCATCTCATTGTCGATAGAAATAGTTAGAATAACCCGATCTCAGTAGAGGTCATCAAGAAACTGGACTTTCCAAATACACCACACCTGCATGCCTACACCATCGGTTGGCTTTGCCAAGGAATATATCTCCATGTCAACCAATAGTTTCGTCTTTCCTACAACATCTAACCCTTCAAATATGAGGTATTATGTGATATTTATCCCATTGAAGTTTGTGATGTTATTTTAGGACAACCATATTTGTGGAAGCGACATGTTGTGTATGAGTATATACCCCACAATGTTATTATTAATTTGGGTAGATAATTGTACAAGATACCATAGGTAGCACAACCAACCACTATTTCCTTAATCTCTGCTAAGTAATGTAGTAAGATCATTTCATAGACCGATAATTTTGTCTTCTTTATGATTCATTCTCACTGTAAACAGAAGGTCACTGCCACATTCATGACCTCTACACAAAGCCTCTCTTTTCAACAGAATAAAGTGGAAGGAATCATGGAAGAGTACAGATACATCTTCTCCTCACCCACCGAGGTACCGATGCACTTCTAAGTCAAACATCCAATTGATATAACCCCCAATGCACCTCTTCCTAATGGACCAGTTTATCATCTCTCACTGATGGAAAATGATGAAATCAAGCGTCAAATCCAAGAGCTTCCTCAAAAGGGGCACATTAGACCCAAATCCTCCCCTTACGGAATATCGATTGTACTGGTGTAGAATAAAGACAAGACTTGGTGGCTCTACATTGATTACAGAGCATTAAACAAAATCAAAGTCAGGAACTGGTACCCAATTCCCCGAATTGATGACCTTATTTACCAACTCAATGGGGCCAAGTTCTTCAGCAAGATTGACCTAAAGTATGGCTACCACCAAGTTCCCATCAAACAAACTGATGTATGAAAGACTTCTTTCAAATCTAAAGAAGGTCTCTTTGAATGGTTGGTCATTCTCTTTGGCCTAAAAAATGCACAAAAAACTTTCATGAGGTTGATGGATGATGTATTGATACCCTTCACCAACTCTTTTGCGGTGGTATATATGGATGACATACTCATCTTCAACAAAACTTGGAAGGAGAACATGGAACATATTCAATAGGTTTTGAGCACCCTACGAAAACAAAATCTATATGCCAACTTGGAAAAATGCTCCTTTGGCATGAACGTGGTCCAATGATTCAGCTACATTGTTGATGAACATTGGTTACATGTGGATCCAAATAAGATCCAAGTCATCCATGATTGGCCATCCCTGACTACACTAACCAAGCTTCAAAGCTTCTTGCGACTTGCCAACTTCTACCGACGGTTCATGTTGGGATTATCCCATATGACATGGGCCCTCAGCCAAGTGACCAAGGGTGGTGGAAAGAAAAATTTCACTTGGGGGAAGGCACAACAAAAATAATTTGATGATCTAAAGCATCGCTTATGCTCAACTCCAATACTATCCTTACTCGATATGCAACAACCATTCAAGATGCATCAATCTCAATCTTGAGGCGAGTGTGCCTAGGAAATATAATGTTTTGATCATTATTAATAATAAATACATCAATGGCTACTAGATGGACAAGGAAAATATTTATAGGGTGCTATGATTCCATAAGAGAGGGGGATTGAGGGGCTAGGTATTTATTTTATATTTTATCTACCCATAGTTGGTTAATGGAGAGGAGTGGTTACATTAGATTCATGGGGAAGGCCATGTGGTTCTTTATTTACATGTAAATATATAAATGCATCTTGTGGGTTGTTTAGAGGCTTATTATTATCTCATTCACTCACTCACTTGTTGTTCATTGTCCATTGTTCACACCTTTCATTATTTTATCTCTCTACAAATTATTTCACCCACTCGTCTTTCCTCATTTGTGTTTTGTCTTGGGAAAGGAAAACGAATTGTTGAAGAGGAGCCATGGATTTGTTGGCTATAACGACTAATGGTGTATTCCATACATGGCCTAATGCCTGCATGTATGAGATGATTTGGCCCGTGTACAGTTTTTCTCACAATTACGAATCCTGAGAGTCCCAACATGGAGATTCTTGACCAGATGCACTTGAGCCCTAGAAGGATATGGAAAACCTGAGGAACTGCATGGAAGAGAAGGGGGTCCATTCTCTTGGGTTGTGCAGGTTGGGTAGAAGAGAGATGGTGTACTTTGGATTGTTGTGGGTGATGAAAATCTTGTGAGAGATTGAGTGTTGACTAGTTTGGGAAGCCGACACTCTGGAACCATACTTGTAGATTCATGTTCCTATCTCGGAGGTCACATTGTTGTTGAGACTTGGAACACCAATGTCTATGGTTGGGTGGAACATCCTGTTGATAAGGTTGGTTGTCATTGATGTCAACCCTTGAAGAAAGCCCCGTAGCACAAAGGTTTGGGTAATGGACCCAAGATTGTTTGATGTAAATATGACTCATTATTGTTTTGTCATGGTTGTTAAGAAGTAAATATGGATGAACTCCAAAGTGGCCCCCTTATGGTGAAATCCCTCATGGGAAGGCGCTTTGCGGAGTAAGAGAAGCCATGCTTAATTATGGAATAATGGGATGAAGGAAAGTGAATTTTTCAAGAAAACTATCCTATATGGATAGTTCTTGTCATGCCATTTTCAGTGGTATGTAGAATGTCACATAACTCCTCACGATTAGAGAGTTATGACCATGTGAATTTGGAGAACCCAGGTTTGGGTAATGGACCCAAGTTTGTTTGATTGATAACAGTATGTTTTTTTATATATTTGAAGGTAATAATATTCTATATGGATAGTACATGTCATTCCATTTTTGGTGGTATGTGTAATGTCACATAACTCCTCACGGTTTGAGAGTTATGACCTTACGAAGTTGGAGGACCCTCATATGTCATCTAAAAGCCCCAAAAGGTCAAAGTAGTCAAAGTGGTTTAAGAGATTTTAAAAGGTAAATATTAAAGTGAAGTGATGAGCGTATTATAATTCAAACTGAATTAAAAATAAATTATTTTAACGATAAATTTAAAGGAGAAATTAGAAGTGGGTTAACCCTAAAATAAGGAAAGTGGGCCAAGTGACCTAGAAGATGTTTTTAAGGAAGCTACTTGGAGAGTATCAATAAGAGGCAAAGCTCTCTCATTTTAATAACACTTGAGAATATTGAATATATATAGGTGTATAAGGTAACCAAGGATATATAAGCCTAATTTCTGAGGGAAGGTGAAGAAAATAAGGACGAAATGCAAGGAAGGATAAATTCTTTTGATGGTGCTTTCTAAGGTATGTTATTTACAGGTCATCTCACCATTTTTTCTATAACAATTTTTCTATAATGATTTAGACCGTGAAATTTATATTCCATTGAGAAAAAATATCCAAGTATCTGTGGTAAACAATTCATCTTGTGTTTCTTTGTATTTTGGGATTTACACTCCGTGGAAAATAGGGTTTGTGGCTAGTCCTGAAACTAGTCAAAAACAGGTGTTTTGGTTAAAAAAGTCATAACTTCTTCATAACAGATCCTAATTCAGTGAGACCAAATGTGGTGGTTAGTTTATAGTCTCTAGTATTCTTTGTAACTGTTTCACATAAATTCAATGAATATTTCATGTGGGGCATGCTCTACAAGGTCTCTCTCTAGAATAAGACAGAATTCAGTAAGGTATGACATTTTTGCTATAACTCCTTTTCTGAGAGGTTCCAAGTAGTGACACCTGGAGGAATTTCATAAAACACATGGAAGAACATTTTGTATCGATTTCATATCTTTACACATTACATTTTCAAAGTTATGATTACTTCAAGTTAGGGTTGTTGACTAATCCAAAACTAGGCATGTGAGACTAAAGAAAAGTTTGATGAAAATGCTAGTCTCTTGTTGTTAATGTTAAGGAAGGTTTGCAGGAATGTGATCATATAAAAAATTTCTATTACAGAGCTACAAATCAGATTTGGATGATGAAATTGATGAGGGCTTTTGGTTGAGGTACATGTTGAGTACATGGTTGATACAAGTAGTTGATGAATTGGCACATACATGAGGTGTATAGTTGATGATGTTGGTACATATTGATGAGTCATAGTTGATGAGTAGTTGAAACATGATTGGTACATACTTGGTACATGGTTGGATGCACTTGTTTATGGTATAGGTTGATTACAGGTTGTTTGGTACAGGTTGGTGCATGGTTGATGCACTTGGTTATGGTACAGGTTGATTACAGGTTGAGGTATAGGTTGATGCATGGTTCAGATTTATTGGTACAGGTTTACAACGATATATCTCACAGTGATAGTGTGACAGTGGCTCCATCATTCTACTTATACTTCAGGGTGGTAGGATGGGGCAAGGACAAGTGGTTGTAGCCACCTTCTGGTTGTATCCAGAGAACATAGGGGGTTGTAGCCTCCTTCTGGTTGTATCCAGAGAATTGGGGAGTTGGAGCTTCCCTCGGGTTGTAGCTTGAGAAACTAGGGGGTTGGAGCCTCCTTCCAGTTTTAGCTGGATAACAAAGGAAGTTTGTGCTTCTAATGAATGTAATTCTTCAAGACATATAAGAAAAATCATTCTCTTGTTTTCTCCCGATTTGGGTTTCCACGTAAAACATTGGTGTACTGTGTATGTGTGTGATTGTTTATTTCTTACTGCTCATTATTGGATAATAATTCTACATTGATATAACATTTGAAGAAAAAGGATTATAATTACACTATTATTGATTCACCCCCCCTCTCAATAATCCAACAATTGGAATCAAAGCAGGTTCCTTCAGAAATCAGTTTAACCATGGAGAGGTTGATCATGGAGAGTACCAACTCGTATAAAATTTGAATACCACAGTTTGATGGACATAAGTATGATTTTTGGAGAATAAGGATGAAGACATATATATAGGCACAAGGATTTCAAGTTTGGCAATCAATTGTAGATGGATACACAACACCAATAGTTCCACCAACAAATGAAAAAGCAGTGAAACTCAGTGAAAATAATTCCAAAGACAAAAATTCACTTTTGAATGGTCTCAGTGATACGGTGTTATAGGATAAATCCGTAAGTGCGAACACAAACCGATCTCCCTAGATCCACTTGGATCTAGAACAAAGCAAGATAGAACATGACTCTTTCCTTAGATTTTAACCATTGAATTAAATAGGAGGCAAGAACAAAGAACATACCTTATTATCACTTCCTATAGTCTTTGTTTCTCCCGCTTCTCTCTAGTGCTCTTGTGCAGTCAAGATCAAAACAACACAAACCAACCAAAGTGATAGAGATAGCATACAATCAATATAAACCTATGTATTTGATCAAGGAATCATACAATAAAACACAAGAAGCTTTATAGGAAAGAATCATATTACTGTATCATATTAAATGTGAAAGAGAGATTACAACCATGGCCTTGATGTCGTAAGGTCCCTTCCAACTGTCCTTCGTTCCCCACACACTTTCACTCCAAGAATTCTGAGAGCATATATCTGATGATATTCACAATCTATTTTGACAAAGAAAATCTCAAAGCCACTCCAACCAAGCTAATAATTCCAAGACAACCAAAGCTAACAAGCTCAAGAACCAAGAACCCACAAGCTAACAAAAGATAACTTTCTCCATGAGAACTCCTCTCCTTTTATAAGTTGAAGAGGATAAGGTGAGGAGGTTAGGATCATCACACTAAATCATGAAAGCGAGTAAGATCCAAACCATTCGAATGCCATCTCACCATAGAAGCTTCTCCTTCTAGAAGATTCGAGAAAACGCTCATTTTTCCCACGTGCTGGAATTCTCGCACCCTAGCTATAGAGAAACCTGCGAACACCTCGCATCCTATCTATAGTGCAACCTGTGAGAATGGGTCATTCTCGCACTCTGCCTATATAGCAACCTGCGAACTTCCTTTTTTATAAGGTTTTTACATAGGAAAATGCAACTTCTTTTCTCAGGAAAAGTTCTTCTCCTTTTTCTCTATACGAACTCAGGCCACTGAACCCTCTGAAGGCAACAGATAGGTTTACATCATTAACAATCATAGGGATGAAAAAAATAATGTGTAACATACGGTATTCACCAAAGTTGCACATTGTAAATTTGCTAAAGATATTTGGGACAAGCTTCGAAATATTTATGAAGGAGATTCAAAAGTCAAAGCAACAAAGCTTCAAACTTACAGAGGTCAATTTGAACAACTAAAAATGAAGGAAGATGAAGATATCATAGCCTACTTCTTATGAGTCAACGAAACAGTTAATGCAATCATAGGAATGGGAGAAGAAATTGAAGAATCCGTAATTGTTCAAAAGGTAGTAAGATCTCTTCCTATGAGATTCAACCCTAAGGTATCAGCACTAGAAGAAAGATCAGATCGAAACTCAATAAGCATGGATGAACTACATGGAATCTTCACAACATATGAGATGAGAACTTAACAGGAAAATCCAGATGTAAAAGAAGCATCCTTCAAAGAATCCAAAAGATCAAAGAAAAAGAAAAAGGAACAAGAAGAATATAGCAACAACAACGATGTCTTATAAGATTATGAAGAAGTGGCCAACTTCATCAAAAGACTGAACAAGGGAACCAACGATAGGTATAGAGGTAAGATTCCTTTGATATGTTTTAATTGTGATGGTATTGGTCATTTTTCTAACAAATGTCCTCATAAGAAAAAGAGAAATTATCAAGGTTACTCAAAAAGAAGACAAACATATAAAGGTAAAATAACTACAAATAAAGTATTCAAGAAAATATTTTTCACCAAATAAGACATCTCATCATCAAATGAAGATGAAGTCAGTGACAGTGAAATAAGGAGAGTTCTATTCATGGAAGTAGAAGACTTTGATAAAAAAGACTCCGAAGAAGAATATGAAGAAGCATATGAAGAAGAAATTGAAGAGGTAGAAGTTGAATTCCAAGAATAATTAATGAGTGCCATAGAAGTTATCAGAAGAGAAAGTAAGAAAAACAAGAAACTACAAGCAGAACTAGATAAGAAAAAGGACACTCAAAAAGTAGAACAATTGATCACAAAATTGAAGGTTCAAATAGAAGAATATAAGATAATTGAAGAAGCACTCAAAGAACAACTAGAAGGAAATGACAAGATCATTAGAAACCTGGAAGCAGAGATTGTCACACTAAGAAAGGATATTCAAAATAAAAATATGCAGAATAGCTCAAAATTTCTCAATGACATTAACAACAGTCAAAAATATCATCTTGACAAGTCCGGACTTGGATACAATCAGACAGAAAATGGATCAAGCTCCAAAACAACAGAGCAAGAAACAAATCCAAAAATATATGCATAAACAATCGAAGGGGATAAAAAGATATACAAGGAAGATTACAGGGACAATCCTCCACCAAGAAGATTCAGATTTCAGAATCAACAACAGATAGACATGCCTCAAGAAGAGGAAGGATTCATAAGAGCACCTCCTTTCAGAATATATTCAACTACCAGGTATCAAACTATATTTTTTGGTTTATGTTATGCGTGTAATAATTTTGGACATAAATCTATAAATTGAAGAGCTAACAACAGGAACAATAACTACTTTGAGATCCATACACACAAAGGGGTTATTCAAGAATACCTAGTGAAACACAGAGAATAAGTTACAACATATTTGAATATTTGAGCACTGAAGTGGAATGTTACAAATGTAACAATTTTTTACACATGGCCAAAAATTTCAGAATGGAAGTCCCTCCTAAAGAACCTCAATAGAGTCATAGACAAGAACCTCAGAAAACGACATGGATAAGAAAGCAAGATCAGTATAGCAATGAAGAATGCACAGTCTCTCTACAAGATAAATAGAAGAAACATGGTTGGTATGTTGACAGTAGATGTTCAAAATGCATGGCGGGTGATAGAGACAAGTTTCTTACATTACAAAAGGAAAGAGATGGATCAGTCTCCTTTGGAAATGATGATTCAGCCAAAATCATTGGAAAAGGCACAGTGGGAATTGGGAACAAGAATGAAAAGGCATAAAATGTTCTACTAGTATAAGATATGAAACATAATCTTTTAAGTGTGATTCAAATGTGTGACCAAGGTCATAAAGTTACTTTCGGTTCACAAAAGTGTGAGATAAGAAAATAATCTTTAGGGAAATTGGTCGCTACAGCTGCAAGAACTTCAAGCAACATATATCTGTTAAGAAAAATTGGAAATGAAAAGTGTTGTTTAGGAAAGGAATATGAAAGTTGGCTATGGCATAGAAGAATGGGTCACATGAATTTTGATAACCTTTTCAAAGTCATCAAAAGAGAAGCAATCATAGAAATGCCCCAGATCATCAAACCAACCAACACTTTATGCAAGCATTACCAACAAGGAAAGAAAATAAATAGCAGTTTCAAATCAAAGGAATATTCAACAACAAAACCACTGGAAATTGTGCATACTGATCTAGTTGGACCAACTACAAAAAAAGGCTTAAAAGTTGAGAGATACTTTATGTTATTAGTTGATGATTATACAAGAATAACTATAGTTTTCTTTCACAAGAACAAGTCAGAAGCTTTTGAACAAGTGACAAATCGTTGAAGACTGGTAATCATTGGATGGTATTCTTCTTTGATGTAATTTCTAGGGATCCCTTTCTTCCATTCGAGATGCTGATGATCTGTCTTCAAGAATTGTTGGAACATATATTTACTAATTCCCACACCTTTGAAGTATTTAGCTCCTCTGCTAGGCAGTCTCGTAACCTCCCTTACTGTTGCTTCATTAATTATCACTTGTAGATTTCCTATACATGCCGTCTCTCCATCATATCCTTGTATAAATTCTTGAGATATCTTCTCGTTCCAGCCTGTAAATTTTTCCAGAAATGGTATCCACCCTAATCTGGCATATTTTTCTTGACATAATTGGTATTCCTCGGTTTCCCTATAAATTTGGAAAACCGGTTCATGTCTCGTAACAACCATCATTATAGGTTGAGAAAAGGGTTAGGTTGAAGCACAGGAGTGTAGTGAATTGATGGAGGGTTTGGTACCGGATAGGAGAAGGCTCGGAACTGGAGGGAAGCTCATGACAGGGGGAAGTATGGTGATGGTGTTGCTGATGGTAAGTTTGAGTGAGGGTGTTGTAAAAATTATGACCAAAAGAGGCTTATCTGGATGGCTTCGCCACCAGATAAGACATTTCTTATCTACATGTTATTGTAATGATGAGGATAGGACGTCGGGTATCATCATTTTTAGAGTAGGTGATTGGACTTTCAGAGGATGAAATTAATGTTGGATCGTGGTTCATGATATACAATAGATTCGTGAATTTGCTTGAGGGCAAAATATATTTGTGGGTTATCATTGCTATGCATGCTTCATATTTTGATATGATTTTTTCCTTTAACCATGTTCAAGAGCTATGAGAGGGTTAATTAGGTTTAGGCATATAGGTATGAGGGATAGGCACATAGGTTTAATACTAAGGTCGTGATATCTTGTATAGATTTTCATATTTATTTTAGTTTTATGAGAATAGGAAAATAAATACCATTTTACCTTTGCTTTCACCTTTGTATGATCGATGCCCATAGTATGTGTGACTTCTTGTAAATTGTCAAAATTCATCCTTTTAGACTGAAGCATCTTGAAAACTTGGTACGGGAATGTCCTGTACTTCTAATGTTCGTATCTTCTTTTGAATTTGGTTTCTGCAGAGTGATCATGTAGGTCTGGAAAAGAGTGTTGGAGGGGCTCTTTGACCTTCCCCCATGCCGAAGATGTTGTATCTATGTAGGCAAAAAGATTCAATCAATTTATATCAGAATGGAGAGGGATGATAAGAGCAAAAGAAACCAATCAAATTTTAGAAGTACAACTTATCACTTATCATATGATCACATAGAAGAAAATGAAATTGCCCTATTTTTAATGGAGTATTGACAGAGGTAGCATTCAACAGTGAACAGGGGAATACATATATGTGTGCATCTTATGCCAAAAATGAAATTTCCCTTCTTTTAATGGAGTATTGACAGAGGTAGCATTCAATAGTGAATAGGGGAATACATATATTTTCCAGAAGAACAGATCTCTCCTAACTTGCTTCAGAGTTTTGCTATCATTGGATGTTATAGATAAATTTCACAACATGAGTAAATTAGGCTCCCTAGTTAGGGCTCCACTCTTAAGAAGTTTCCTTCTTAGATAGTGTAGGCTTTAGATGTCAGACCGCTAAGTTGACTTAGGGTGATTCTCAAATGGACATTTTCTTGGAGAATTATATTGCTAATTCATCCAGAATTTTGTATTTCATGAAAGCCAATAATGACCTTTACTCTTTTTGTTTTGGATGGAAAAAAGTGGATTTTTCAATCAGACAAGTATAGATGAGACATGTTTCAACCATAACCCACTGCCATCAAGCTTTTTCAGTACTCCGGTCGGGTAGTTATGATAATTAGTGTGAGGTGCCTTCCCTAGGCAGAATGCCCCATTGCCAACAGGCTTGTTCAGTACCCTGATGGGTTTGCCTAGTCATACCACAGACTGGTACCCGCTGCCAGCAGACTTGTTCAATATCTTGGTGGGTTAGTATCTTAAACCATTTTTCCATCAAAGGCTTCTTGTCCATAGTCACCTATTTTGGTTTGTATTAAAGAGTGCTTTGCACGGTGACAGGGGAGGCTCGTCTGAAAACCCTTTTACAAGGTGGGATGGTATTGGGTTGGAAGGCCTCTACTCTTATTTTGTATGTCTTTTAAATATTTGTCTGAAGGAAAAATAAAATTTTATGCATAATGTTTCGTTAGAGTGATCCGAATGTATAATTTTGTCTAAAGTTGTCCATAAGAGAATGACCTAAAGTTTCCTTGGGGTGCTGGTATATCCTCTGCCATAAAATTTTTGGTAGTGTGCCCATGGTAGAGAGTGTTCATATACCCATATGTTACTCTTTAATAAGATAATCCAATGAATACTATTGAATTCTGGTTAGGATGAGATAGTTTCTTATGGGATAATATATTTTTTGTTAAACATGTTGGAATACTAGGTAAAGGCAACTTCTAGTCTTTAAAGTGGATTTTAGTTCTTTGAGCAATCATAGGTAAAGATGGTGTCCCTCTTTTTAGTTTGTTTTTAAGCAACAGAACCAAAAGAAATTAAATTTATTCTTAGCAACAGAACAAAAAGAGATTGAAATACTTCTCAGCAACAGAACCAAAAGAAATTAAAATACTTCTCAGCAACAGAACCAAAAGAAATTAAAATACTTCCCTTTAGTTGTCAACAGAAGGGTTGCCATTTGATAGTGCTTTTGGGTTCATGGTTCCATCTTAAGTGGTTGTTGCATGGCTTCATACTTCATATTAATTGACATAAGAGTTGAAAATATGCTTTGTCAATATGTCTTGATAGTACTATAGGAGGACAGATTCTGGTACCGGATTGGTACTAGATCAGAACAGGATTTCTAGTACTGAAACATAATAGAATATTGTTGATGCCTACAACTGAGATTTGGAAAATTCATGAAGGATCAAATAGTTTATAAAAAAACTTGCTTACAAAAGAAAAGGAAAATTTGCGAAAAAAAAAAGGAGGTAAAGGTCTTTTGTGTTGGAAATACTAAAACAACTTAGAGGGGGGGGGGGGG
>ML790439.1:827293-844461 GCA_009831015.1 Picea engelmannii
AAGCACCAACTCCCTGAGTATTCCAGCACCAACTGGATGGAAGCACCAACTTCCTAAATGTTCCAGCACCAACTGGATGGAAGCACCAACTTCCAGTTACACAGGCTCCAACCTGCATAACAGAGAACACCTGTTCTCCCTAGAACCACCCTGCCACCCTTGTTTCTCTGGCTGCAACCAGATGGAAGCTACAACTCCCTGTGTTCAAGAACCCACTTGAACCCTTGAGGACAACTGTCCTCCCGAGCACCTCCCTACCTCCCTCGAATATCAAATAATGAAAACACAGACAACTTATTCAAATAAATCACTTCTTACCAATTTTACTCTGTTCTGTAAATCTGATCTTCAACAAATTGTTCTGCAATTCTTCTCTTCCTCAATAGGTCTGCTCTGCATCACATTCTTCTGTCATTCTGTTCTTCTTCTACTCTGCCTGTCATTTTTCTCTGTTTCTTCTTTACATTTCATTTCATTCTGTACTTCAATTAAAACTTCATACTCAACATCTTCTCCTTTCTCCTTTCTTACTATTTCGTTCTTTTTCCATCCAGAACAGCCGACTCCATTCAGTCTCTCTCATTTTATTTTATACACACTACCTTGACGATTCCACTTCCCCTTCCAATAGGTAATACCAGGACATCGGTCTTGGAAACTAAAATGCTAAACTATTTGTCATTATCAGTCTGTTTCTCTTAACAGATTCATAACTGAAGCGTTAATGTGTGAGAAAGAACAACAACCCTCCGATCACTTTCAAACCTTATCCGCACCGTTAGATAATCTTTATAATTCTTGCCTTTTAAACCGGGTTTCAGCACTTTCATATGCTAGCCCTCCCGAGCTTAGCTCCTGGTCAACGTGACCGTGACTCTATGACCACAACCTTACCCCGTTGGGGCTACGGGGTTTGTGATGCCTCAATGCATACACCCACGTGATTCCGGATCATCCAAAACCCGACGCTCCTTTTATAGGTTTTAGCCCTGCTGGCTATAGGCCTTGGACCATATGACCGTCAACACGTGACCTCGGTCAAACCTCTCATCGGGGTTTCGGCATTTTCGATGTCACCATGCACACGCTTACAGAATTCCCGATCCTCCGATCCCCGAATCTCCGATGAAGGAAATCAACGATCCAGATCTCATTCTTGCTTTAACGGCTACGATCAAATCACGAAATCGCATATTGCGATTTCGGGGTTTTTGTTGTCGAGTGAATTGGACATTTTAGAGTCCCGATCCCCGATTCTTCGATGAAGAAAATCAACGGTCCATATCTCATAATTGCTTTAACGACTACGATCAAATTGTGAAATCGCATATCGCGATTTCGGGGTTTTCGTTGTCGAGTGAATTGGACATTTCAAAGTCTCGATCCCCGGTTCTTCGATGAAGAAAATCAACGGTCCATATCTCATGCTTGCTTTAACGGCTACGATCAAATCGGGAAATTGCATATCGCGATTTCGGAGTTTTCGATGTCAAGTGAATTGGACATTATAAAATCTCGATCCCTGATTCTCTGATGAGAAAAACTCCGACGATGCCCGATCCTTTGCCACCTGTCCTTGCAGATGGACGGTCCTTATTCCTCCGGGATTTCGAGACTTTTGATATCTCGATTCACTTGTCACCGGGATCCCCAATTTCCCGATGGCCATTATCCCGATGCCTCACCAGAATGTTGACACGTGGCCTACCCAGATCAATGGCTAGGATTCTCTCTCCAATATCCCGATGACTTGTCCAGGATTTCTCCTCTGCACAGTAGGGATTAACTCCTGCTCGACTCTTATAGATCTGACGGCTGTCGGGTTTTCTTCTCAGATCCTACGGCTCAAATTACTTCTTTTGCACGCCTACTCCTGCGCTTAACCTCTGCACAGCTTCTCTTGATCCAACAACTGTCGGGATTTCGGAGTGAGATCCGACAGCTCTCGGTCTCTTTCCCCTATGGGCTCCTCCTGAGCTCCTCCTGGACGTGTAAACCAACAGTCCAGATATGTTCTCTTTAGGCCGATCCGACGGCTCCAGTTTCTCCCTCCTGAGATTCCTGCGTGTATATGAACACTAGTCCTCCTGAGCTTAATCTCCTTGAATCCTTAAAGGATTCCGACATCTGCACATGATCATTCACTGTTTTCGATCATTCACCTCTTTGAACTTTGTCTTCTGTTTTCCTGTCATCTTCACTGTTGCCATCAATGACAAGCATTCGTTGTCTGTTCACTGAATTTGCCAACATTTTGTTACCTTCAGCTTATTAACAAAATTCGATCACACCTATGTACAAAAAGTTTCGAATAAACCAATGAATCAATGTGGGTCAGTAGGAGGATTTCCTTCCTTACTGATCATCTGCATGTCTGAATTCTGTAGTATACGAGTCATGAATTCTTCTTTTGACATATGTTTGTTGTAAATTTGCAACCGGTGACCATTCACAAGTAGTGGTGTTTGTTGTACATCAATTGTCTTTATCTTGATTGAACAGTTATCATAGATAGTGTCAATTTCATAAGGTCCCATCCAACGGGTGGTTAAATTACCTTTGAAGTTCTTGAATCTGTTGTCATATAATAGGTCCCATTCTCCTTGTTGAAAATTTTTCTTTTTGAGATACTTGTCATGCCATTTTGTTCTCTGTTCTTGAATGAGGGTAGTCCTTTGAAGTACTTCATGTCTGGTTTCATCCAACGCATTAAGCTGCAAGATTCTTTGTTGTTGGGCTTCATCCAAGTTCATGCCAACTTGTACTGTAGTCCTGAAGGTTTTGATCTAAAATTCTATGGGGAGAAGCACATGCTTCCCATACACTAACTCATAGGGTGTATGTCCTGTTGTATTCCTCTAGGTGATTCTATAAGCCCAGAAGGCTTCTAATAATCTGTCAGCCCAATCCTTATGGTGCAGTTGTACTGTTTTGGTAAGAATGGACTCAGTAACTTTATTGGTGGATTCTACTTGTCCATTTTCTTGTGGATGATAGGGTGTAGATTTCCTGTGTTTGATTTGGTATTGTTCTGTAATAGCTTTGACTAGATGAGAGGTAAATTCAGTTCCCTGTTCAGTCACAATTTCTCGCAGTAAACCAAATCTAGTAAAGATATCATTAAAAAGGAAATCTACCACTGATTGTTCACTTGCAGCTGGTAAAGCCTTTGCTTCAACCCATTTAGTCACATAGTTAGTGCATACAAGTATATACTTTTTCTTTTTAGATGCAGGGTTAATGGGCCCTACAAAATCTAAGGCCCATTTCACGAATGGTTCAATGACTACTTGGGATTGAAGTGGCATTTGGTCTCGTGCATTAGGTTTACCCATTCATTGACATTCATCACAATTGGATATACAGGTTTTAGCATCTCTAAAAATATGAGGCCAATCGTAACCTGATTGCAGTACTTTGTAAGCAATCCTTTTGTCTATGAAGTGTCCTCCACAGGGGCCATCATGGTAGGCTTGTAAAATATCATGAATTTTATCTTCCCTTACACATCTTCTGATCACCAAATATGGTCCCTTTTTGTAGAGGCAATCATCGTGCCACATGTAATTTGCACTTAGTTGAATTACTTTCTGTTTTTCTCTAGGAGACAATTTTTGAGGCATCTTCCATGTCACAAGATAGTTAGCAACATATGCATACCATAGAGTGAATGTAGAAATAGAAAATAAATTTTCATCAGGAAAGGTGTCTTCTACTGGTGCATTATCTCCCAGATGAATCATTCTAGATAAGAAATCAGCCATAAGATTATCTTTACTAGGCCTATCAATAATATTGATATTAAACTCTTGTAATAATAAAAGCCATCTTGTAACTCTAAGATTTGTTATAGGTTTGTTCATTAAGAATCGGATGGATGAATGATCAGTGTGTACAAAATCTTGATATCCAGTAATATAGTGTCTAAATTTATTGATAGCATGGACTACAGCTAGCAATTCCTTTTCTGTGACTGTATAATTAACTTCAGCTGGAGACAGATTTTTATTAACAAAGTAAATAACATAGGGCATTTGATTTTATCTTTGTCCAAGGACTGCTCTGAGAGATGTGTCTGAGGAATCAGTACAGATATGAAAAGGGAGAGACCAATTTGGTCCTCTTAATACAGGGGTAGTTGATAATTTATGTTTTAGAATTTCAGAAGATATTTGGCATTCATCATCCCACATAAATTCAACTTCTTTGGATAATAATTTAATTAAAGGGGTAGCTAGGCTTGTAAAATTCGGAATGAATCTTCTATAGTAGCCAACATGTCCTAAAAAGCTGTAGACTTCCTTTTGTGAGGAAGGTATTTTGATTTGTGTGATGATATAAATCTTTGCCGAATCAACTCTCATGCCAGAACGAGAAATGTGATGTCCCAAAACAATACCTTCAGTGAGCATCATTTTTTATTTTTCATTACTTAAGGAAAGGTTAGTTTCCTTACACCTAATCAAGACTTTTTCTAAACTGGACAATGCTTCCTGGAAGTCTTTTCCATGGACTGTAAATTCACCCATGTAGACTTCCACACAATCATTGGTCAAGTCAGAGAAAATGGCTAGGACAACTCTTTGAAAAGTGGTTGGGGCATTGCAAAGTCTGAATGGGAGAACCCTATAAGAATATGTGCCCCAAGGGCAGGTGAAAGTGGTCTTTTCCTGGTCTTCAGGTGCTATTTGTATCTGGTTGTAACCACTAAACCCATCCAAAAATGAAAAGTACTTCTTTCCGGACAAGGTATCCAACACATGATCAATAAATGGTAAGGGAAAGTAATCCGTATGGGTGGCTTTGTTTAACTCCCGGAAGTCTACACATGTCCTCCACTTACCATTTTTCTTGGGAACTATGACAAGTGGAGATACCCATTGACTGTCTGAAATGGGGTATATGAGATTGGCTCGAAGGAGTTTTTGCAATTCTTCTTTTACAATATCTTTAAGGGATGGATTCATTCTTTGTTGAGGCTGTCTGACTGGTCTGATTTGGTCATTAGTATAGATATGATGTGTGCATGTGTCAGGGTGAATGCCTTTCATGTCTGCATAATCCCATGCAAAGGCATCAAATTGTCTTTGGAGTATTTCAATCACTTGTGTCTTTTGTTCTGGTTCCAAACTAGAGTTGATATACAAAGGTTTTCCTGGGATAATCTCAACAAGTTCAATAGTTTCTTTCTTATCTGAGGAGGCTGGTGATAAAGTGTATAATTGAGTTATATCAAGGTGCCAAGTTTGTTGAAATTCAGAACTAAAAATATGTGACAGTTTTGCAAAAGACCTTGGGTATTCAATACAATTTGTGTCAGCCAAAAATAAGATTAAAACTTGCTCATCTATTTGTTCGTGTATTCCTATTACTTGTTCAAGTGTTAACATAGGTCTGATGCAATCTTCCTCTCCATAAGGGTTTTCTAACCAAATAGGTATTTCCTGTATTGGTTGGGCAGGAGGGAAGAGAACAATTTTTTGGATATATGTGCCATTGGATATGGTCATCTCACCAGATCGGTAGCTGATAAAGGCATCTGTTGTGGTCGGCCAGGGATGGCCAAGAACCACATGGTGTCCTGGTTTGGAGGATGATTTAGAATAGATGACTAAAAAGTCTACTGGATATTCCCAAGAAGCTAGGGTGACTGTGATATCATCTAGACTTCCTACAGGGCTAATGACTGACTTATCTGCCAACTCGATCATGGTTTGAGTAGGTCTAAGTTGATTGATTTGTAGCTTTTGCATAGTTTCAAAAGGCATTACATTAATGGATGCACCCAAATCAATGAGTGTATTTGGTAGATAAATGCCATTAATTTCAATAGTGACAACTGGGTTTCCAGGGTCGTTATATTTGTATGGAATTTCAGAAATGAATTCAGATAATTGTACCACTACCTGGACAAGAGGAGGTTCTTTCTTCTTCCTTCCTAGTTTCTTAATGCAAAGGTCCCTTATAATTTTGGCATATATAGGGATATCTTTAATGGCTTGCAGCAGAGGTATTTTTATGCACACATTTCATAATTCATCTTCTATATCTTTGTGCAAGGGTGGGTCGGGTTTCTTCACTGACAGTCTTTCAAGGTAAGGTGGGAGATTAATTTTTTGGGGTACTCGTACAGACGAAGAAGTGATTGGGATAGGAGGAGAGGCCTCTTCTTCTACATGGGTGGTTTGAGTGTTTTCTTCCTCATAATGATTATCATTTTCTTCCTGAATTATTACTGCATAATTTGATTGGTTTATCACTTTCCCTAATCGTAGTTGAATTTCATAGGTGGGAAAGGTTTGAACTTCTGTATTCTGCACAAGGTGTGTGGGTCAATTATTGGGGTTAGGGATTGGCTGGGCAGGGATTGTTGTTGGTCTCGAGGGATTATGGGAAGCTTGATTTTGTGGTTGTTGATTGGTATTTATGGATACTTGCTGCTGCTGATTAGGATTAAAGGGGGTTGTAAATTGTTGTTGTATAGGAGGTGGGAGTAAATATTTCATCTATGGTGGGTTGAATCTAGGTAGTAATTGGGAAATGTTTGCAGGGTACTATGGATATGTAGGGTAAGAGGTATTTCCATACATAGGTCCCCTCCAACCTTGTTTCCAAGGCTGAGTTTGTTGAGGTGTCCATTGCTGATAAGTCATTGGGGAAGGACCCCATTGTTGTTGTTGATATTGTATATTAGGATCATAAAATGTGTTGGGATTTTGGGCTCTCCAAGGTATTCTAGGAGGGTATGAATGTTCTTGTGAGACTCCTCCTCCCCTATACATGGCTTGTATTTCGAGCAAAGTTGGACACTCATATGTGGGGTGTTCTAGTGTACACAGACCACAGATTTCTATGACATTTAGTGGGGCATTCGTTCTCGTTGTTGTGCTTCTTTCTGCATCTATGAAAAAATATTGCTAAAGCATCTTCTTCTTGTTTCTTTTTCAGTTTCAGAGTGTCTAATTGGTTACTTATTGTGCTCAAGATGTTTGTTTTAAAGTTCTCCAATAAGTTTCCTAACTCAGTTCTGGTGACCATCCCTGAACTTTGTTTTGTATTTCTGCTAAAAGGATCTCTTGGTCCTTTGCCTATTTTAGCTTGTCCCCTTGAGTATCTCCTACAGTAATCTGCAATTTCTGAAAAAGGTTTTTGGTGTACATCTCCTGAACTCAACAAGTTTAAAACTTCTATGCAATCATCCCTAAGACCTTTCAAGAATATAGTTCTTACTACAGCTGGGTCTGAAGTGAATAGTTTTGACTTTTGATAGGTGTATAAGAACCTTTCTAAGTAGTCTTCAGGACTTTCATCTTTTGTTTGATGCATTTTAAAAACGTCATTTTTAACATTATCCTTACAATAGTCTTGGTATTTTCGTAAAAATGTGTCTTTCATTTGATCCCAAGAAAGGATTATGTTTTCTCCTAAGCTCATGAACCATCTTAAGGCTGAATCTTTCATTGTAGCAGGAAAAAGATTACATTTTTGGGCATCGTCTGAGTAGTTATAGCTTCTACATAATATGTCAAACTCAAATAAAAATAAATATGGATCTTCAGTTGACATACGTATGAAAGTGAGTAACAATGATAGTGGGATATTCTTCATGCTAACGTTTATGGAAATATCCAATATTGGAAACCCAAAGGTTTCAGTTTCTATAGCTACATTCCCTTCTTATTCTACCATTCTACTAACAGATGGTTCAGATATTGGATTTTTCGTGTCTTCAGCAAACTCATGTTCTGCCTGCCCCAATACCGATTCTTCTATTTTAGGTTCTCCTTCTGGAGCCTTGTTGGATCCCCTTGAATTCTCTGTTGGTGGAATTTTTCTTGCACCAGTGTCAGTTGGATTAGTGGGGGGGGGGTTGTTTTTGAATCTTTGGAGTTTACAAATCTACCCTTGTTATCTCTATATCTATGCATAAAATGGAAATTTGATTCTTTATCTGAATTGAAATCCTAATTCTATATGGACGGTAAGAAGGCAACCTGGCTTCGAAGAACCCCACTCTAGTGGCCACGTGGCTCTTCACTCACATCTTAAACGTTTTATCCTCCTCCCTCAAGTAGCATTTAAAACATTAAAATTTATGCAAACAATCTAAGCTAAAAATTACTTCCTATCATTTGCAACTCCCCGACAACGACGCCAAAATGTTGTGTTTCTTATATGTTTAGTATAATGCACTCATTAATTATCAATTCAGGATTCGTAATCAACAGATTTACAAGACACCAGTAAGAAAGGTAATTCCTAATGTCACGAGTATAGAATCAAACTAGATTATGTATGCTAGAAACAAATCAAGATAACAAACTTCAATGCACTGTGGTTGTCTTTTACAGAGAGGCTATCTATTCCATTATGGCAAATGCAATTATGAGATGGAATTGGTTTGATAGATCAACTCTAATGTCTGAACCAAAAAACTAATTATGCAGTCCACACTTTTTTGAAAGGAAATCTCGCATCAATCAACATAGCATGGGTAGTTCAACGGTCAATATGTTGGTTATGATGTGGTTCACAATGAACGTCACTAATTCTTCTCGAAGTAATTTTGACTATTTCTACCAATAGCTATGATCACTCAAGGAAATCAAATTCATGAGAACAGAAAACAGAGCATATGTAAAAACAAAACAATTAAACATTTCTAAGCAATTACAGAGTGAAAGTATTAATCTAAGTTGTTACAACTATCATCTAACAAAGTTAAATTTTTAGCTAATGCAATGTTTATATTACTGAAAACAAACACTAATGCTAATCTATGGAGAGGCTAACCTTTGTTGGGCGGTGGGCCCTTGCCGCTTCAACAGGTCAGCTGCTAAATTCTACAGGAAGCTTGCTGTTAACACACACATCACTCTCACTCACACTTCAAAGCATAAAATCAAAACTCTCTTTAACAGTTCAACTCGTCCTTAATCATAGATAGAATATGGAGATAAAAATGACATTCCATTAATCTTTTCTCAAAATTTATTATGTACTATCATACGTTGCTTACATAATGATGATATACTAACTCTCGTCCTTCTACCATCCTTGCCATGACTATTTAATAGTCTGCATCGTGAAACACAAGGAGGCGAAGTGATTTGAAAATCATTCGGTTGTTTAAGTTCAATCATTTGGTTACATCCTTAGCCTCATCCTCATGACATGAAGTGCATGAGGATGAGGTAATTAACAAACTATTAAGATCATAGAAAATAGGCGTGATCTGGCACTGCATTAGACTCTTCCATACTAGTACTGGATCGTAACAAAGACGGTACCGAATCACGACAGGGCGCAAAAGGTGGTACCGGATCGTGATAGAGCATGGTCGTTGGTACCGGATCACCACAGATAAGATTTAGTACTGGACGCGTTTTGGTACCAGATTAGACAGCAACAATCTCAGTGCACAGGTACTAGATCAGACAGAGATGGTACAGGAACACTAGATATCTAGGGGTCAAAGATTCACATGTGACAAATAGAGAATTAGTATATGAAATATTTAATTCCTTTAACTCAATAAACAACAAAATACATGAATTTACCATACTTCACCTTATGACCTTAATACTGGAAAGTAGTAGCGTTCTTGTCATTCTCTCAAGATTTAAGTAGGTCCAAAAAGGTATAGGTGAAGAGAAAAATAGGGTAATGAGAATGTCAATTTCAGGTCTCAACAGTGCACATGCTCGGAAGACGTGCCTGTGGGTTAGAAAACCCGCGCACTCTTTGTAACACGGCCTGGAAGAAAATTTCGGATGAAATTTTCTTAGCTCAACTCCGAATTTAGCTTTTTGCAGGCAGGCTTGGGATGGTTATGGTTCCTGCAAGTTAAATAAACCAAAAAGAAGTGCTCAAACAACCCAAATGGGGAGGAAATTGATACCTGTCCCTAGTGGATTCGCCAATTTGTTGTATTCTTTTCGTCACCTAAATGAGAAAACGAAGGATACTTACAAGTCCAGTTGGGTTAGCTAGATAGGACAGAAGTGAGTGAAAGAGTTAGAAACATCAAGCACAATAAGAAAATAAACAAATAATCTAATAACAATTAAAGAAACTAAACTAATGTGCATAAGGGAAATAGAAGAAAAGAAAGACCTATATTCATGCCACCAATGGATAGATTGTATTAGTGGGCAAACACCAAAGAGAAAGGGAGGCTTATGGGTCCTCACTTCCTCCAAGGGAGGGCTCTTGAACCCCCAATGATTGAGCTCTTCTTAAAAATAAAAAACTAAAAGGAAATGGTGAAGAAATCCAAAGCTAATTCACTCAAGAGGTGATGTGAATGGCCCAATGAAATGATGCTTATATGCTCCAATGAGGAAAAAGGTTCCTTGTAGGAGAATAGAGGCAGCATAACAATACAAATAGATTCTTGGAAATATAGTGCACCTATGGCCTCTTTTTATAGAAAATCTTTGAGGATTTATCCAACTGGTCTTTAGTGTGAACAAGGGGCCCTTTAGGGCACCTCTAGGTCTTTGACCAGCCTCTAGAGCTGAACCAAAAGTGGGTGGGAGGCCGACCAGAATCCTTAATGTGTTGTTCTAAATTGTGCACGTATTTTTGCATCCACAGTCGTGCATTGGGTGGATGTGCGATTTTCCGGAGTTTTTGACTGGCGCCACTAGTACATATTGTAAAAATTTCGACGTTCTATTTGCGGCGTTATGGACAAAATTGATCATACTGTCGAAAAATAGAGGATTTTTTTTTTTTTCCATATTGCCCAATAATGTCGCTATTGCCACATTGACATCTCTCTTTCCACGTTATCGTTGCTCTTGCCACGTTTTCCAAAATGTAAATGCCAAAACAAAAACAAAAAGTGATTAGAATTGGATGGCAATTGCTCGTCCATCACCGTTTCCTTCTTTCTATTTTCCAAAGACAGGAAGAGGATAGACGGTTTGTACGATCAATTTGCCCTTCAAAATACCTCGATCGCGTGTTTAAATTCCATTTCGAGGATTCCGTTCGTATATATAGGGTCTGATTATCTAACAAGTTGAATGAAATGTGTGGCCAATTTTGGCGGGAGGGGACTGATTTAGGTGCAGGCAGTGCATATTTACGAAATTTCTCGTGGAGATGGGTGATGCAAGACCTTTGATGGACGATGACATGGATGTCAATGAATTCTTTCAAATCCCGGCAGAGCCCCCAGCTTCACCTGTAAGCTCAAAGTTCATGTAATCCTTGACCCTTGAAATCTTAAATTTCGTTATGTTATGTTTATGTCATTCTTTGTTTTCTTTTCTGCAAAATAGGACATACCTAGGGTTTTATGTGATATATAGGAACATCGAATGGTATCGCAGACATCATATTTATCATCCGTGGATTTTGGTTTTGGCAGTGGGTTTTAAAATGCCCTTACACGGCCAAGAACCCTAAATTTAAAATGGCAGGGCCTCACTGATGCAAGGATGGCATTAAATTTTGTTTCAAACAACCATTATTGCAGATTTTCTTTTGGAACTTGGTTGCAAAAAATTATTCTTGCATTGACCATTATTTTACCCTAGTTTTGCAATTGCAAAAGTAGGTTCATGGTCTTGTAATCCTCTCAAATTTTATGTGGGTCACTATTTTGAGTATGTAGTGTACAAACCCATATTAACTGTTATGGGGGGCAGAATTGCCCCAGTTATCATGACTGGTTTTATATGCATGTAAAACAGCTGGTTATATGCCCAATCATAACAAACACATGCATTGTTTTCTCCCCCTTTCTGAACAACTAGGTGGATACGCCCCGTAACTGTTGTCATGGGTTTGTACACTACATATTAACTCCCGACGAAGAGAGGGAAAAAATATTAAAAATTTGTCTAGGACACGGGATAAAGCATTGTTGGGTTGATGCCCCCCTCAACATCTGGGTTGTTGCCCCACTTAAGAGTTTTGATGGTATTGACACCCTTCTAAAAAAACTGGGGACGGTCCTATAACAGGGGCTGCATCCAAAGTCCCCTCAGGGGATGCAGGTTGAGTCAGCTCACACCCAGGTGTGGAATAGGTGCACCCATGTGTGCGTGCATCTTGGCTACTTTTTTTCAAGCTGTATTTTAAGTCAAGAGAACTACAAGCTCAATCAACCCTAGTTCCATGTGGGAGGAAAAGGACAGGATGAATACGACTCAGCTCTAGACATGTTTAAACATTGATTGAAATTTAATTTGAATCCATTTCATTTTGGAGTTTGTGGCCAAAGAAACTATCATGACCTAGCCAACTTTAAACAGAATAGCAGTTGAAACAGAAACGAGGAAAATGGGAAAATACCAATTTTCTTTTCATTTTCACTGTTTTGGTTCCTATGATATGAACTCTTATAGTTGCCTTTTAAGAATGTAATTTACTGTTGATGTTAATTTTCCAGTCACATTTAAACTCCAACTTCATTTTGTAGATGATATAGTTGTGCATCGCTTTGTTGTCATTTAAATTTTGAAGGTACTAAAGACATCTTTCGCCTCTATTTGGAGATGTATAAGCTTAAGTCTTGACTCTTAACTGTATGAATGTTGTTTTCAGATCCAAGTAAAATCTCCACATGAGGAGAGTATCGAGGAACAATAGCTAAACATTGGCACGCCTCCAATGGGTTTGGACTCATCCAACTTCAATCTCCATTATGATCCCTATTCCGACAAAGAGCATGGTACGAGGGAGTTGTATGTTTGTTGCCATTTGAGTTTGTAACAACTATTGGTCATGATAATCAGTGAGATAGAAATTTATATACATGACAAATTGAAATCCCATGTTACTGGCTTTTGTAATCAAACATGTTTCCTTTTCACGTTTATGTGGTTGATAATTCTCATTTTTTGATAGATTGTGAACTGAAGGCATCCAAGGGACTGATCAGATTCTTCTATCTAAATTTCCAGATATCTTCCTACCAGAGAGCTTGAATCCAAATTCATGTGACATCTTACAATTATAACAACTACGTGGAACTACCCCAAGTTCATCATCAGATATTTTTCAAGAGTTGGGAACTATGTATCCTGTCGATTCTGAAAGGCCCCAACAGAGAGATGGCTCATTTTTGGCATCAGACTGGATGCTTCCAAAAAACTTGGGAAATAATACTGTCACACATATTTCCACTGTGAATTCGTTGGATGCTGAGAGAAATAGTAAAAAGTATGATTTTATTGATGAAAATCTTCCTCTACTAGATTCAAAATTAAGTGCAAACAATGTCAATGAATCTATTTCAGGTAGGAGTTTCCAGGTTTCAGCTGCAAGGGAACTGGTAGATCTCACTTAGACAGACAGTGATCCTAAACCTCATTAGACAAGACCCTAAACCCTAAACCCTAAACCCTAAATAGTAGGGTCAAATTATTGAGGGTCTTCAAGGTTTCAGCAGGGCGTGGCATCTTCCAGCTTGGGGGTTGACACTTCATACTGCCCAGATCTTTCTTGTATTGATATTCATGGTATATTCATCCTTTGGAGGCTTATTGTAGTCTTCTTTTGGAGCATTTTGTAGCATCTTAACCAGGAGATCATGTCTCGAGGCCCACAGGTCCTAGACATGGAGTACCGAGAGCAAGATTGACTTTAGCATGGCCCTGGAGGGCCCACCTTTTCTTTCTTCCAACATATTTATCTTGTCTGCAACAACACCATCCATTACCACCGGCTTGGTCCTGTGTCAGAGATGGTTCTTGCTCCATGAGGTAATTAGTCCAGGTATCATGGTATGTGTCACTTTGATCACCAAAACCTTTGAATATGTGCATTTGATTCCTTTTATTTCTAACGACTACTTGGATCTTATGCTTTCCCACTTGACCATGTCTAGGGGAATTGACCGGATGCCCTAGTAAGCCTGTGTTTGTAGGTTTTGGTTTTCCACTTGGGGCAATTCTGAAAATCCATTGTCCACTCCCTTCACAGCATCACTTTTTCATCTTGCTTCCCGCTCACTTATCCCATTCCACTTGTCCGGGCACTGGGTTGACCTATTTTTAGGACTGCACCTTATCTCATTCCAAAGCAATAAGATCTGTTGCGGGCGCTGCCACAATAGAGTTGACATAGTTATAAATCTTGTTCTCCTTAAGAACAACTAACAATCGAACCTTCCACTGTAAATAGTTGGAAATGCCATCCAACCGATCCTCATATATAATTCTTGCAGCCATATTCCTTGTCACAACTCAAGGAAAACAATCACACCCTTTTGCCCAAAAATCACAATGCCCGTTGTCACTCAGAGATAACTCTGATACCATGTAGATTTTTAATGACAAAAATCAGCAAACTGAAATTTATGTCAAACACTTAGCAACCTAGAGATAATTGTCTTGAATGAACTTCATAAATGCCTTAAACCCACATTTAGAAATTACCATAAGCAAAAATACACATTGCTAAGCAAAATAGCAGCGGAAATAAACACAGTGGACAGCAACCCATAAAACTCGGAAATTTAGGCAAATGCCATGGAAAACCCCAATGTGGGGAAACCCAATGAAAGAGAGAGAGATATATTATTCATCTTTCAAGAAAGTACAGTACAACAACAAATACACATTTCCAGCCAAGGAAAATACCTCACAGCCACAAAAAAAATAGTCCCAAAAATTATTCCTTGGAAAACATGCCCAAGTCCGTATAGTTGTACGGCCTCCTCCAAATCCGTGCCTTGAAAAACATGCCCACAAGAGTTTTGTATGGCATGAACAATACGTCCCAACAACAGCAAGAAGATCTCCAAAAAATGACTTGGTTTCTGTGCCAAAGGATGCCTCGAAAATCGTGCCCAAACTTCCTGTTGTACAGACTATATGGATCCATATAGTACGGACCAACATAGAAAATGGAACAACACACACACAAAAAATCACCTTGGGATTTGTGCCCTCCTCCTTGGGAAATGTGTTTTCCAAGATGCTCACTTTCCTCTCTCAAGCTTACTTAGAAAATCTCTCTTGCTCCTCTTCTCAATGTGTCTTGCACACTACCCAATGCATTCTTTTATAAATCTGAAAATGACATTTTCCCTCCAAAGTGTCTCTTCACCCTCCCCAACCCTAAATCCAAAAGCCAAGATTAGATCTTGTCTTTTTCAAGATCATGGGTCATGATCCATTCCCTCCAAAATGAATCACTTGAAATATTAAAGTGATTTCACTTTATTACATAAGTGTTTTATGAAAATAAAGTCACTTTAAAATTAGAAGGTACACTTTATTAAAAAGTCACTTCAATAAAAGAACCACTTAAAACAACTTTATAAAAACTCATTACAAAGTTAAGTGTCTGGTAGTGTAAATATAAGGTAACATCCGCATACAAGACAAAACATGCAGAGTACCTCCCAAGCTAAAAAGATAACAGTATGCAACTTGCGGGCCTCGTGACATCATCTCCTTAGTTATCCCTACGAATGGGGGATAACAAGTCCCACGCACCTTATGGGCACTTGGACGTTTCCGATAAGCTTCCAAGGTATTTCCAAATTTCTAGTACTAGTAAGTGGGTAGGTTAGGAGTTTCATGCAATAGAGGAGCAACTCATTCAACATGTGTAATAGTGATTTCTTGTAAGTTTTCAGGCAACTCAATCTTAAGTTTTAACCTATCAATGATTATTATTCATCTTTCTTTTTGGCGTTTTCTCTCATCTACAGTTATAAACACTCGGAATTTTGGTTTTTTTGTGGATTATCTATGATTTATTGATTATGCATGCATGCACTATTGTATGCAAAGATCTAGATGGAAAGATCTGCAACCATCATGCTATCATGAATTAACCAATGCAGTCACTCAGATTGGTACTAGAACTCCCCTCACCTCCCACTTAATCTGCAACCCATAGTTATGAGAAGAGCTACAACGACATAAACTCCTCCACAAATTTTCATATGCATGGATTTCCTTGAGTGCTTTTAGCCTTTTAACTTCATAAATTCATACTGACATGAGCTTTCTGATGGTCCTTCAACAGAATCTATGTTACCATGATTAAATAAATCAAGCTCAAGTGTTTCAATATTATGTCATGTGCAAGTATGCTTCTTCAGTATTCCAACCACAGAGTTAAACTTATTTTTAATACGTAAAACCTGCATTGAACTTATGATAATTAAAAAGAAAAGTCCAATGAAGTATTCACCATATAATAAGGTCAGGAACTAATTATACATGAAAATAATGTTAGAAAATATGCAACATCTAACATATTCAACAGAAATTTCATGGAAAGACAATTCAAAGCAATGATGAATTAAAAGATCACAGATCTTATCAGGAATATCCTTGGCACTGATAGTGATAATATGTAATAAAGAAGACAGAAGCAATAGAAAGTTGAAAGTGTGTACTTCTTCAGTGTTCCTAGGATGAAGTACGAGTTCGCTTGAACCACCATATTTCCCCATCCAATCAAGATTTGCTACAGCCAATTCATCTTTATCTTGAATGACATTTTTCTCTCCAAGTATATTTTGAAAATGAAGAATATCTCTAACTTCTATCTTAGAAAAGGAAGGGTTTCTCTGTATTTTCATAGCTGCAGTTCCATAAGATCTTGCCTGGGAGTCATATAAACCCTCTATCTCTGAAATTGGAGAAAAATGAGAAAACCAAAAAGAATTGCATGCCGATTGAAAGGGATGTTGTCTATTCATATGCCTCATGATGAACTGAGGGACCCTTCTGCTATCAGTTCCCACTTGAGGTACAAATTCAAAAAATAACTTGTCTTCTGATCTATATGACTTGGAGCACTTAAACCACACATATTCTGCATGAAAAGAACACAAAATATCAATATCTTAGAATATGTAATTCATTTTTGCAAGAGGCATACATCAACTAAATCTTAGTAGTGCTAAGAATATTAGGATTGTGAATGCTATTTTTTTTTGCCAGCACAAAAAAAAAAGAATCCATTTTAATCATAAAATCTAAGCAGAGTGTTGCCTCTGCAATTCTTGCTAAAAGTTGAAACAAAATAATTAGCTACAAACAAGAGTCAAATTGTGTATAACATGTGACATTATCACCACTTGTGTATTGAACAGTCCTGTTGACCTATTTTTGGTCATTTGTTGGACATTAATAAACTTATCTTATCATCTTCCTTCCAGAAGATACTAGACTCCAGTGCTGATT
>ML790439.1:867156-892758 GCA_009831015.1 Picea engelmannii
TTCATCTTCGTAAGGCCATAACTCTCAAACCATGAGGAGTTATGTGACATTACACATACCACCAGAAATGGCATGACAAGCACTATCCATCTAGGATAGTTTCACCAACAATTTCCTTGATCTTCATCTCGTTATTCCTCATAAAAGCATGGGTCCTCCAACCATTATTTTAGGATAAATCAATCCGTAAAGCGTCTTCCCGTAAGGGCTTTCACCATAAGCGGACCACTTTGGATTTCATTCGTTTGTGCACCTTATCAATCATGATAAGACAATAATGAGAGCATGGGTCCTCCAACCATTCTTCTAGGATAACTCAATCTGCAAATCATCTTCTCGTGAGGGATTTCACCATAAGGGGACCACTTTGGAGTTCATCCATTTGTGCAGCTTATCAATCATGATAAGACAATAATGAGTCATCTATAAATTTTTCCAACAATGCACCATATACCAATGGAACCACATCGATCCATCTTCATCATGTATCAATGACAACTCATTGATCCATCTTCATCTATGCATTCTCATCAAGGAAAATACATATTATATTACATAAATCATCAATCAATCAATCCTTTGACATCAATCAATCACTTGACATCAATCAATGACATCAATCAATCAAACCATTGGCATCAATGACAACATGATCCAACATACATAAGTGTGTTAATGATTTTATGATTTCTTGCGTATAGAAGACAGACATTTCCCTCAAGTATTAATGATTGTCGTTATGATTTGCATCTCTGAAGTTGTTGCCTGACAGTTCCTCACATTTTCATCCACGTTGTTCTTTCTCCTTAGATTTACAATTGATGTTCCTTTCGGTTAAAGTTACAATACTTGTTCCTTTCGGTAGAAGTTATGATAGTTGTTCCTTTTGGTAAAAGTTACATTAGTTGTCCCTTCCAGCTAGATTACAATTGTTGTTTCTTTCTGTAGATAGAGTAATTCATTATTTCCTTTCCAATAATCAGAATTCATAATTGATAGTTAATTTTGCAAGTCCTTACTTAGATTCAATTACTGCTTTTTAGTTAAGTGAATTCAATAGATTAATTATTTCCTTTCCATTTTACAGCATCCTAGTAATCAAATTTCAATTCCATTAGTTCTTAGAATCTTTGGTGAATGTTTGAGGAACTCAATTGCTGATAAACTCAGGTTTTGTTTAGCTACATGATTTTAGGCTACCTGCATAGACTTTGTTGTATTTCTTGAGATAAAAGACGAATCTCCGGGTTGATAAATTAATGTTAAGCTATGGTTGTTTTTAGGACATCTTTAGACACCAACATTTTGGCGCCGTTGTCGGGGAGAATGTCAAAGGTAGCATAGGTTGTGTCTCTAGAGGACCAGGTATTGAAGACGGAAGGTAAGAACCTACGTAGGTAATAAGTAAAATGCTTATGCCAATGCTTACCTCCATTTGACACTTAAGAGGCTTCGCGGGTGTTTTCTTTTGTTGTTGTGTGAAGTGTGTATGAATAGAAAGAAAGATTTTGAAAAACCAAAATCCCCACCAAAAATTACCAAAACCCAGGGTTCGGTGATCCCTGGAAGAAGCACTTTCATAGACGAAATCATCAAAAGGGGTGAATCTCAAGCTTCGGTTGGACCTAGGAAAGGACCCACTCGAATCTCTCAGGTAGTAGTTTCACCAACTATGGCCCACTCTGAGATTCATAGAAAAAATTAAGGGACTAAGCAGATATTTCGTAATACAGATCTCCCACTGCTCAACCCCTTAGAAGAGGGAAGTTCTAATAATATAGAGGAGGGAATAGGAGAAACTAGCGGGGTTGCCAAGGTAGACCCACCATCACCACCTGACCTTGAGTCTCCTGCGAAAGAAGAAGGCATATCCGAAATCACAGATAAAGGGAGTGCAATCAAATTCCCTGGAGGACCAAATAATCAACTATTTCAAATAGAATACCCAGATCAAGAACCTCCTGAAAATTTTTGGCACATTTTCGATCAAATGGCACAACCAAATCAACAACAACCCCAGACCTCCACACTGGAGTATCCAATAGTTGACCCAATTGCCAATGCCCCCATGAAATAAATCCCCTTACAAAACCTACCAACCTTCCATGGATTGATTTCAGAAAACCTGGATGCATTCCTGTTTGAATTTGATGTCCTATGTAGACGGTATGATTACACCTCTGAACCCCAATAATTAAAACTATTCCCCTCTACCTTGAAGGGAGCATCCCTACGTTGGTTCATGGGATTGGGAGGTGGAACCATCAATTCATGGTACTAGATGAAACAAACCTTCTTGTTAAAATATCAGGATTATTGCAAAACCAGAGACCTAAAAGATGAAATATTTCAAATGACTGCAAAAGAAAATGAATCATTAGAAGAATATGTTGAAAGATTTTAGTATAATTTGCAAAGATCACCCCATGGTATATTACCAGGTGAAGTACTCAAAGAAACTCTGATTAAAGGCATGAAATATGAATGGGTAGAAACATTGAATTTAATGGGGAAAGGTGACATTTATCAGGAAACTTATGAAGACATTGTTTTATTGTGTATCAGGTGCTCACGAGGAAGTACATGGACCAGGTCAGGAATGCAGACGTCCCTCACAAAAAACAACAATATCATCAGCGAGGGTGTTACGCGAGATGAAGTTGGAAATCTCCTAGAAAACTTTAAAACAAATATTTTGAGCACTCTAACTACACAATTGGATGTATTGCAGGCCAAACAAAAAATGGTAGAAGCAGAGCAAACCTTGGTTATATTTTTCCAGAGGTGGAGAAAGAAACATCGTCCAAGGGAATTCCCCTTGGATATAGTTCGGGTTTGTGCTATTTGTGCCAAGGATCACGACACAGATGAATGCCAATCACTCCCTGGATTGAAATTTGTATTGAAAGAAGAAGAAGAGGAAACATAACCATTATATTTGTTGGCTAAGCATTATCAGTGGAAGTCCCGGCCTCAAAATAAATTATAGGACCCTTCCTCTTTCTTTCTTGGATAGTATAATCAACAGCGGAATTTTGGCATCACATGGAAGGGTCATCTATTTACTAATCAGAACTGGCATCCCCAACAGTACCCACCTGCAATTCCTACCTGGCCAAACCAGCCTGCCACAAACCCCAACTGGAAAAATCAACCAACTACAAGTTCCAATTGGTCCAATTCACAATACCCCACCTCATCCTAGAAAAATTCAAATAATACCTACCCTCCACAATGGCCTAACTCGACTGCCCAAAACCTAAATTGGAACCAGAATTGGTAGTGCCCCGTGGGGATGAATAACCAACCTATGGGGATGGCCTCTCAAACCCAACCCACGTTACAAAATCCACTCCCATTTCCCCAATCACAATTGCACCCTCAATTACCTACCCAACCCCACCCAAATCCCAATAACAGACCATCTCATCTCATCCAGATTATGGAAACTGGAGAAGGGGAAATCAATCCAGTAGGATGCAATGAACTTCGGTTAAGATAGGGGTGCATAATCTCCCCCGAACAAAATTGTGTTCCCCAAGAACAGGGGAATGAAAAACAACCAGCAATAACACCCTCGACTGTGGTAATAACAGAAGAAATCGAGCAAGGGGGGAACACAGTCGAATCACAAGACTCTGATAAGGATGTAATTCCCTCCCCTCCATTCCCCGAAAGACTGATGATAGCGAAACCCACCGTATATCCCTACTTCGAAATTGTAGGTGAACTCAAGAATTTATACATCAAAATTCCACTCCTGCAAGCCCTGCAAGACATATCGATTTATGCAAAGACAATCAAGGAGTTATGTGGGAGGAAGCCTATCAGAAAAATAAAAAATTCATCATCAACAGTTCATGTATTGGGAGCCTTGTCTGATCTGATTTTGGGAAGAGAAACACCAGTCAAATATGCAGATCCAGGGAACCCCATAGTAACAGTTCAGATTCAAGGCTATTCCTTTCCAAATACCCTAGTTGATTTGGGGGTGGCCATCAATATTCTAACTATGGAAACCTCCAATGCCCTGGGTCTTGACTCTTTCGACACAACCTCAATTATGTTGCAATTGGCCAATCGATCAGTGGTCAAACCACTCAGCACACCACATGATATAGCCATTTCAGTTGATTCTTGGGAATATCCCAAATATTTTCTCATCATCAACCCAAGAAGTGGACTCGAAGGGCATCCATTGATATTGGGCAGACCATGGCTCGCGATAGTTGATGTGTACATAGGTTGTTGATCGGGTACAATGAAAATTGCTAGAGGAGGGGTTACAAGGAATATCATCTTATATCCTCCAGCCAAACCTAGTCCAACAATCGTACACCTACAATTGCCACCACCACTATATCTAGAGAAGGATCTGCATGCCCCACTCACGATGGAAGAAGCCCTCAAGCTCAAGAATCAGCTAGAGGATGATGTAATCAGTGGGTTTATTAACAACCCAACCACTGTAAGTAACCCAACATTCCAGATGCTCCAAGCTGTTCTAGACTGTGAAGCACAGGGAGACCCGCTAGAAGATTTAATGGAACAACAAATTCCAACTACCGTTGTTCACAACAACAAATCCATTGAGATTGCACTAGGGAAGTCTCTGAACATTAATGCCAACCTAGAAGAGAAAAAAAAACAAAATCTAATCCAAACTCTCTCTAAATACCAGTAAGCTTTCACCTGGGAGTACTCTGATATGAAAGGTATTGATCCACAACTCTACACACACCACATTTATATTGAGAAAAACGTCTGACCTATCTAACAACTGAAAAGAAGACTGAACCCCCACCTCAGAGATATTGTTAAAGAAGAGCTACAAAAGTTGTTGGACACATATTTTATATACCCTATCTCAGATAGTTGATGGGTTTCCCCATTAGTCATCGTCCCAAAGAAAAATGGGAAGTGGAAAATCTGTGTTGATTACAGGGAACTAAACTAAGCTACTCAAAAAGACCATTTATCATTACCTTTCATCGATCAAGTCCTGGATACCTTGGTAGGGAAGAAATTCTTCTCTTTCCTAGATAGTTTCAATAGCTACAATCAGATCCATATTACCCAGAAGATCAAGATAAAATGACATTCACATGTCCCTGGGGTACTTTTGCCTACAAAGTATTGCCCTTCAGACTTTGTAATGCTCTAGCTACATTCCAAAGGTCCATTCTGAGCATATTCAATGATCTGATTAGCGAAGGGCTTGAAGTCTACATGGATGATTTCACCCCGTACGATGACGACTTTGATCAAGCCTTGAATAATCTCGATAAGGTATTGGAATGGTGCATCGCTACCAGGTTATGTTTAAGTCACGAAAAAATGTCACATGATGATGACATAAGGTGTGGTATTAGGGAATTACATTTATACAGATGGAATTAGAGTAGACCCATCAAAAATTGAGGTAATCCTTAATCTACCTACTCCACACACACAAACTGAGGTACGTACTTTCCTTGGTGCTTCAGGATACTATCGCATATTTATGCCAAATTTTTCAAAAACCGTTGCGCCCTTACATGCCTTGACAGGTAATGTAGAATTTCAATGGTCTAACAAATGTGATGTGGCTTTTTCAGGACTCAAGAAACTGATCTCAACAGCGCCAGTGTTGAGAGGACCTAATAGGAAAATACCATTTCAAATTTCCACCAATGCCTCAGACATTGCCATAAGTGCTATTCTTGGATAGGAAGAAGAAAAGAAACCCTATGCCATTTATTTCATTAGCAAGAATCTAACTCCATCTGAACTTAATTATATAGTAACAGAGAAAGAGTTCTTATTTTTTATACATGCCATCAATAAATTTCATCGTTATATAACAGGTTATCCAGTTATCCTGTATAATGATCATTATTCCATTAGATATCTAGCTAATAAACCAATTACTAATGGATGGGTCACTTGATGGTTATTATTATTACAGGAATTTGATATCACCATCAAAGATCAACCCGTGAGAGAAAATCTTGTCGCAGACTTCTTGTCCCGCATCCCAAAAATAGATGAATCATTAACAACTGAGGACCAATTCCCAGATGAGCATTTGTTTTCTATCAACACAAAACCACCTTGGTACGCTGATGTAGCAAATTATCTAGTAGCGGGAAGAGTACCGACACATTTATCATCAAAGGAAAGACAATTGATCATCCAGCATAGCGCACGATTCACTTGGATTAGTGGATATCTTTTCCACACAGGAGCTGATCTCCAAATCCGACGATGCGTACAAGAGGACGAAATCTATGACATACTAAAAGAAGGACATGACAAGCCCTATGGGGAGCATTTTGCAGACCACAGGACTGGACACAAAATCTTATAGATGGGATATTATTGGCCTTTAATATTCAGAGATGCCAAGAAATATGTTCAAACATGCGACAACTGTCAGCGGATGGGGAAACCAGATCAGGCTGATGAAATGCCCTTGAAAACACAAGTAGTCGTAGAACCATTTAAAATATGGGAGATGGACTTTGTCGGCCCCTTTAATCCAAATTCAAATCAAAAGGCCTATATTCTTGTTGCAACGGACTACATGAACAAATGGGTAGAGCCGGAAGCTTTACCAAATGCAACAAAAGAAGTAGTCATCAAATTCCTTTTCAAATTGTTTGTACGGTATTGACTACCCAGAGAAATAATTACTGATGGAGAGTCACAATTTACAGGCCATAGTATCACCGCCACCCTAGACATCTATCACATTAAGTACATATTTACTTCTCCATACCACCCATAGGAAAACGGGCAAGTAGAAAGCACCAATAAGGTCCTAGAGGCAATCCTGATGAACACTGTCTCAACAAACTGACAGAATTGGGCTACTGAGCTCCCAAATGCCTTATGGGCTTATCGTACAACCTGGCGTAACACCACTGGCTACTCTCCTTACCATCTACTCTATGGTAAAGAACACATCTTCCCAATCGAATTCGAGATCAAGACCCTAAGAATGGCCCAGGAAATTTGACTAAATCTTACAGAAGCACATAAATGTTGCCTTCAGCAACTCAACAAATTGGATGAAGAACGCTTGTCTGTTGTGGAGCGCACAGCTTTTATCCAGTGACAGAGAGAAACCTGGCATGAGAAGCATATCAAGAAGAAATCATTCAAGAAAGGCGACTGGGAGCTCCTCTATGGTTCTAGATTTCAGGACTTTCCTAGGAAATTACAGACACAATGGCTAGGGCCGTATGAAATTAACGAAGTCCATGATAATGGAACTGTTACTTTGAGCACCATCGATGGGTCTGGATCACCCTTTCTAGTCAATGGACACCGACTGCAACTTTACCACCAGCCACCTTCAAAAGATTCTTTCTATTAAGAAGTAAGTAAAGACCCTACAGTGTAGATTTTGGCTAGCTAGGAAGGTAACCCAGCCACCCCAACTCCATAAATGATGTATTTTGTTTATACTGTACATATTGTTCATAGTTTTACAACTGAGTGGTTAGTTTCTCTTTGTTTTATAAAAATTCATCTAGGAAACAAGAATCAAGACATATAACTACAATTAGCACCTTTTTTTGTTCCATACTCCCATTTTGTCTTATCACACGAACTCTGTCTTTTACATGTTCATGATGATTATGTTCCTTTTTTCACAAAAATTCTATTCCTTTTCGTGCAACTGTTGTTCCTTTTCATGTGCATGTTGTTCCTTTTCGAACGGAACAACAATTGTTCCTTTTCACATGCCTGCTATTACTTTTTGAATGGAACAACTGTTGTTCCTTTTTCGTGCACCTGCTGCTCCTTTCGAATGAAACAACTATTGTTCCTTTTCGAGCGCCTGCTATTCCTTTTTGAATGGAACAATTTTTTTTCCTTTTCGTGTTCCTTCTACTCCTTTTTGAACGAAACAACTGTTGTTCCTTTTTGCGCCCCTACCGCTCCTTTCGAACAGAACAACTGTTGTTCCTTTTCGCGCATCTGCTATTCCTTTTCGCGCGCCTACCGCTCCTTTCGAACGAAACAACTGTTGTTCCTTTTCGCGTGCCTTATGTTCCCTTTTGAACGGAACAACTGTTGTTCCTTTTCACACGCCTTCTGTTCCTTTTTGCACGATTGTCATTCCCTTCTTTACTATTCAAATGCTAGCCATTCCTCCGTAAGTGCAGCTTTCATCAAATAATTTTCACCAGCACTGTTTCTAATCGTCATTACAATGATCTGTCATTACTTTGTGGATGGTCCCTCACACCTTATCAAAAAACAAATTCGTGGAATAATCTCTCTGAAATATCTTAAACCTCGTTCATAATCGATCACCACTATAAGTTGTTTATTTCCCTTATATATACAAATATACCTAAATGATATTCTGCCTCTATATTATAAGGAGTCTTCAGCACACTTTTACTTGGCATCTTTACACTTCCTTATACCATCCCTTACTCTTAAGGAGTAGATGAGCCTCCCATAAAAAAAATAAAAAAATACATATATCTATATAGATATATATATATATAATAAATTTCCCCATAAAGAATGGGGGGTCTCATCACGAGCCAACCTACCATGAACATAGGATACTAATGTAAGTGACATTCCCACTATGTCTACCACACCAGGGTAATGGCCTTTGACACTTTATTTTGTCAAAGGACAAGAAGTCTCATCATGAGCTGGCTTGTTCACTTAAGTTACAATCTAGTGAGTGGCATTTTCATCATCTGGCTACCAAACCAGGATAATGGTCTTCTTGGGAAAAGACAATTCAAATATTTATTAAGAAAAGATACAAATAAATAAAGATACACAATAAAAAACTTTTTCATAAAGAACGGGGGGTCTCATCATGAGCCAACCTACCACGATCATAGGATACTAATGTAAGTGACATTCCCACTATGGCTACCACACCAGGGCAATGGCCTTTGACATTTTCTCTTTTCAAAGTACAAGAGGTCTCATCATGAGCTAGCTTATTCACTTAAGTTATAATCTAGTGAGTGGCATTATCATCATCTAGCTACCAAACCAGGATAATGGTATTTTTGAAAAAAGATGATTTGCATGTGTATTAAGGATACAGGCTCATCTAAGGGTTAAAAGGCAACCCTGACAAGGCTATGGACGCCTGCGAGCAGTGGCGGCTCTGCTTGTGGTATGGAAGATTATCTCAAAATACCAAATTTTTGCGTGTCTCTAGATCTCCTTTACTCAAATAATGAGGCTATCATATCAGTTATACTCAATCACCCGAAAAAGTAACAATATTATTCTATGTGGAATATTAAAAAAAAAAATGAATAGATTTAATTTATTTTTGATTGATTTATCCATAAATCATTTTTTGAACATAGGTGTAATAAATTTATAAATCCCACACATCAAACAGATTATCATTTAAATGATTTTTGGTGGAATGTGTTTGTTTGAAAGTTATATATGATTAGTCCCTATCAGCGGCGGCAACGCAATCATTAGCTCTGACCCGAAAATACCTGCACTCATTACTTCCGCCTACACTGGCGGTCGAGGACGACCTCTACATTAATGAGAGGGGATGCTCGACACACTTCTTGACTAGATGTAATGATTGTAGTAAATATGAAACCGACGTCTTTATACATTTTATGTCGCTGATATTTTCTATTTTTGGTATCTGCTTCTCCAAAGCTAGTCTAACCAAATTTGTAAGCAGGAACAACAGTCGTTCTTTCTTTTTCACAGAAATATGGGTGGCAGAAGTGTGCGCAGAGAGGCGACATTACTTCGGGTTACAGAACAGGTAAGAGAAATCCTACATCACCTAGGGTGGACTGAGTACTTCAGTCGCTTGCAAGGATATGACACAAACATCACGCTTGAATTATTTTAAAACCTGCAAGGAGAAATCTCTACGGTGCAAGGCATACAAATCTCAGTTACCCCAAAAATCATAGTAGAATTCACAGGCCTCCCTAACATAGGCATTCAATGGACAAGGAAATACATGAAGTTGAGGGAAGCTATGGAATCTTTCACAAAACCTGGGGAAGAATTGGATAAAAAAGGAAAGGGACTTAATCCAAGTACCCTCAGTGAACCATGGAAGGAACTGGCGGGGATAGTTCAGTGGTACATCAACTACGATAGACAATACGACGTAATTTGACCTCGCCATCTCAAATTTATGGAAGCCTTGAAGCAATGGTTAGTACTTAATCTACCTTTCTTCCTGAATACCATACTACATGAAGTTGCCTTAAGAACACAAAAGTCCAAGGATTATGTTATTGTTATCAGCTACCACATATTAGTTAAACTAATAGTGGATAAAGCATTGAGTCAAACTCAGTTGACTTGGGAGAATCTGATTGAGGCCAATAGACCTCCACAACTGGAGCAGGAAACTACCACCCAAAGAGAAATTCCACCGCCTCAAATCGAGGTTGAAACAGACCCTACTCAAATCACTAAGGCCCAGACCTCACAGACACAAGCATTAAAAAAAAGGAAGAAGAGAACAATGGATGCTCCTAGATCCCCCCCTAGGACAAGGAAGAGAAGCAGAGAAACTCAAGAAACAACTGAAGCAATTCAGGATGCAACAGAGCACCCTGAAGAACTTCAGAATTTCATAGAATAGACTCTATAGGAAAATGTTCAATCAATTGAGAAAGCAGAGAAGACAACACAAAAGGATGATCAGGGAGACACCCAACCTACAGGAGAGCACCTGACAAGACACTTTTTGAAGAGCTATGAGATAGAAATAGCTCAGGTTTTGGGGAACTTAAGAACCTTAACTAACAGAGATGAAAATAATTTGGAAAAAGACCCAGAATCAGCCTCCTCTTCAAAACCAGCTGAAGACTTTCCTGATATTGAAATGTCTTTTCTAGATGACACAACACAGGAGGAATTTCTTTTTGAAATAATAGACCCTCTTGGACAACTAGAGCACTTGAAAGGAACATAGGGACAATGATCTGCTGGCCATAATGAAGAAGACCTTGAGATCCCTCATAAATAGAAATCAACCAAAAGCTAGAAACAAATTAGGAAATTAAAGAAAGAAAACAAATTGTTGAAGAAAAAGGATAAGAGGGCCGAGGTATTAAAGTAGAAGGTGGGAAAACTCAAGGATATTATATAGGAATTGAGGAAATAGATAGAACTAGTAGACAAGATCCACAGAAGAAATAAAAACAAAAGGGGCAGAATGCAAGGAAGAAACCCTCTTCCTAAGAAAGAAGTTAGTACAAAGTATGTAGGAATACAGACAGAACCTAAGGAATTAGTGGTAGAAGAAGCAGTAGTTCAGGATGAAGATGTAATTCCTGTAGAAACACAAGATATGGTTGATGCTGGGATATAGACAAACACTCCAATTTTAGAGGAAACAACTCAACCCTTTGAGCAGAATGATACTATTAGGAGACTGGAGGAAGAATTACTGCAGTCTCAACAAACCCTGATTCAAAACAGAGGTGAATTACTGACTATAACAGAGCAGTCCCAAGAATAGAGTACTATCATGAATAGACTGGAAATAGATCTTGCATAGACCCAACAAGCATTAACTCAATCCAGGGAAGAGATGAGCGCTATGGAAGAATACCAAGCATCTTAATCTCAAGCACATAGTGTCACCATTGATAGACTAAAAGCATAACTTACACAAGCCTAGCAAGCATTAGTCCAACACCAACATGGAATGGTAACTAGGACTGAATATCAAAAGATTGTTAAAGAATTGAAGGACATGACAGCAACAGAGGGTGAGACCTATGCTGCGCTCACCAGAGCCCAAGAGAAGATCAAAAAGGTGAAAACCCAATTGGAAAAAGATTTGGAGCAAATCAAACACATATGTGATGTCTACTCTGATGCCATCAATTGTAGATCCCATGCCACTAATTATGTTTTATTCTTGCTGGAATGGTATCTATTGTTGAGAGTGAAGGCCATCAGAGCAGGTAAACCCATTTCATTTGCCACTGTACCAGAATTTATTTCATGTTTTAGAGATCGGGAAGAGAAGGTAGAATACCTTCTATGTGAATTATATTTCCACAATTTCATTTTGGAAGAATATAGAGGAGACAACCCTGGTCCCTTAATAGGGGACATACAGTTCCAGGCATTCTTGTCCTTTACTAGGAAACAAGTCAGATGGGGTAAGGCTCACAAAATGTTCATAAAGAGGGAAACTGGTTTAGATCTTTGGATTAGAGGAGAGCCTCCAAAATCCTTCCCAGCCATCATGCGACATAAGACCTTCATGAAAAGGGTGGGGGTTGTGGAGTCATTGGCTTCTATACATTTACAGGTCATCCATTCGGGTATCACATATTTTAGAGAACTCAAGGAAGAATCTATTGCTGCTTCCAAGCTAAGATGGGATGCATCCTCCGATGAGGTTAAAAGTAGAGAGCCCTTTGGATTTAGGAATTTCTTTGTAGCAACCTTTAGAGTGGAAAGGTATTCTATACTACTCCAAGAGGAAGGACCTGCTTGGATGGGATGTAGGTATAACCCCCCTCTCCTCTGGTTTCCTCAAGAAACTTACCAGAGGGATTATCAAATTAATAAAAAGAGACAGGACGTCGCTTTTGACGAAATCAAAAGAAACAATAGTTTCAGGAGACCTGGTGAACCAACTTTTCCTTCCTACAATATAACTGCTTTACATGTAAGATTCCAGCTTGCATAGGGACATGCAAGAAGGTAAGATGGGGGTATGTTGGGTTACGAAAAAGGTATAAATATCTTCCTTTTTCCCACAGTTCATGATATGATTTTGATTGATTCTTCAGATAGTTAGGGATAAATAGGAAAGAACATGATTAATATGTCTCTTAGGGTTGTTATTGAAGTTTTATTAAATAGATTCTAAATTACGATTGGAATGGTTTGATTTTGTTGCAAAATCAGATAAATAACTGTCAAATATAACCAAAGAGATCTTGGCTATGTGCAAGCTATTGGAGGTTCAAGACTTTTTAGGCGCAAAGCAGTTTTAAAGATAATGCATTTTCTATATTTTAACTTTATAATAGTAAAGCAATCTTGAGGATCTTTCGATCCTCGGGATAGCTTGATTTACCCAGATTATTGTAATATATAAGAGGGAAATAGATCCAAAAAAGGAGAGAAAAAAAACACATTCAAGTACTTAGATTCAGATTTTCTCTGCACAAGCAGTTTTGGTAAATGCTTCACCAGCTATGGAATCAATGAAAGTTTTGAGTGTTTCTACCATTTCTGTGTTCTGAGTTTCTCATAGCAGTACTTCTGAAGACCGAGGGCCCATTCTGAAGGACCTATTGTCTCATTCTGTAATTGTATTAGTTCGAAGTTTGATTTCTATTTTGTGATTCAGATCTCTTTTACAAGAGCCACGGATAAATGTATAAGTGTGTTAATGATTTTATGATTGCTTGCGTATAGAAGACAGACATTTACCTCAAGTATTAATGTTTTCCATTATGATTTCCATCTCTAAATTTGTTGCTTGACAGTTCCTCACATTTTCATCCGTGTTGTTCTTTCTCCTTAGATTTACGATTGTTGTTCCTTTCGGTTAAAGTTACAATAGTTGTTCCTTTTGGTAAAAGTTATGATAGTTGTTCCTTTCATTAAAAGTTACATTAGTTGTCCCTTCCAGCTAGATTACAAATGTTGTTTCTTTCTGTAGATAGAGTAATTTTTTATTTCCTTTCTAGTAATCAGAATTCATAATTGATAGTTAATTTTGCAAGTCCTTACTTAGATTCAATTATTGCTTTTTAGTTGAGTGAATTCAATAGATTAATTAGTTCCTTTCCATTTTACAGCATCCTAGTAATTAGATTTCAATTCCATTAGTTCTTTGAATCTTTGGTGAACGTTTGAGGAACTCTATTGTTGATAAACTCAGGTTTGGTTTAGCTACACGATTTTAGGCTACCTGCATAGACTTTGCTGATATTCTTGAGATAAAAGACGAATCTCCGGGTTGATAAATTAATGTTAAACTAAGTTTGTTTTTAGGACATATTTAGACACCAACACTGATCATGAGGGTTAGATCGTGCATTGAGGATCCTGGTGCAATCTAGTCAACCTCACAGGGATCAAGGTGCTTGTTGAAGATAGTAAGATCTAAGATTGTAAACACGTGTGGCGTGACATATTACTGCACCATAATAAAGAGATTGAGATCCAGATCTTTGTGGACATAGCCCAGGAGGGGGTGAACCAAGGTAACACCTATGTTGTGTGAATGAATCTATGTTTCTTTATTGTTGTTAAGTGGTAAATTTTATATGCATGAATTAACTATTTAGATCCGGTATTTCACATGCATGAATAAACTGATTGTTATAATCAAATGTTAGAATGAATAAATAAAGATTACAAGGTTGAATTGCATATCTCCACTCATTCCCAATTTACAAACACCTAAGTATTGCAGACACCCATAGAGATATCTTGGGTGAGACTGCGCAATGCACTCTATGGGCTGCGTTGCCTTCTAGTCTACCAGAGGGGCCGATAGTTTTAGAGGGATTTTTTTGGGAGATTATCAAAAATGAACCGAGGTCAATATATGATGGTAAGGTAGGATCAGGATAACTGATAAAGAATCCTATTTAGAAGTATAGAAAAAACAACAAATGCTTATGTTGTTGGTTGCTTGGAATAGAATGGGATCGAGTATATGAGATTTGCGGAAGACGCATCAAAAGAATGCTAGATTAGATGACAAGACGTTGAGAGAATGAGAATCTAAAAGGGGATTTTGAGACCATGGAATCCAATTAAGGAAGACATAGAGAGTCAACTGGAAAAAAAAAGGAGCTATAATTTGCGCAAAAAGATAACAAAAACCTGAAGTTGAAACCGCACAAATATCTAGACAAGTATGTATTCAACGATTTGCATGAAGTATTTTTTTGTGATTTCCCACATGTATTGCAAGAGTGGATAAAAAGGTTGAAATAAAACCATCCTACAAATCAGATTAGATAACTAGAGTGGAATCCTGTAGAGATTGTGTAGTTACAACAAGTTGATAATAAATTTACGCGTGCAGTAGAGTTCTAGTTAGATAGGATTGTTGCAGGATTTATCACAGAATTTGTAGTAGATACAACGGAGTATTACAGCACATCAGAAGAAGAGATCTTGAAGGGAACTCAAGGTAGGTATATCAGATCATTATATACTTCTATTAAGATATTACTATATAACAAAGGTGCAATGAAAATGGCTTCAGACAACTAAACTTCTCTGCATGCATGGGAGAAGGGGGCAAGCATTGACAAGAGAAGGATAATGGAAGGAGAAAGGGATAAAGGAAAGAAGGAGGAGGCCTTGGAATCAATTACGATGGACAAATACTAGATAAAATGGATCATGGAAACAACTATAAGAACGCGCAGTGGAGTACCCTATCAATATAAGGTGAACACTAAGAAGAGAGTCATAGTCGTGAGGGAGGGCTTGGCAAGTGATGAAGAAGAGGTAGAGAATCTCCGAGTTGTGGAGAAGATTGAGGAAATTTTTCTCGCAACATATGAGGGGAATACAATAGGTCCAAGAGAAGGAATATAAAGCATAATTGTTGGGTATGTGTTATATTCTTTGCATGAGTAGTAGTGTCACATATTTAGGTGGTGTTTTGGCACATGGTTTCATTGTCGATGGTTTTCTATTTCCGATTAAGGAATTAGGGTTGTTGACTAAACTAGGTAATTTGGGTTAGGGTTTTGAATGCCACTAGATCCTATATGTATATTTCATTGTAAACAATGTAACAAAAATGAAAACATAGAATATGCTTGTTTTCCTGGTTTGGGTTTCTAGGGGAAAAATCTTTGTGTAATGTTTGTATTTTCCATTGTATCTTTTATGTTCTTTTACTGAATATTTGTTTGTAGTAAATATTGTACAAGTTTAAAATCAAAATTTGGTATCAGAGCTTTGTTTTCTTCTGGGGGAAGCCTTTGTGGTCAAGAGTTTGGCTCGAGACTGTGATAAACCTTTTTACAGTGGGAGATTTGTGGTATTGATTTTTCAAGTGAAAATAAATGGCAAGAAATTTGAAGATGGAGATCGAGAAGTTTAATGGGAAATGTTTTGAGATGTGGAAGCTCAATGTGGAAGATCTATTAGTGGACAGAGATCGGTGCATCATGGTAGATCCAGGACCCAGGTACTATACCTAGAGGAAATTTAGCAGATGAATGGAAAAAGTTGGATCGGAAGGAAAAGAGCACAATCTAACTATGTCTCTCTGATTCAATATTACTGAATGTATCAGAGGAGGCTACAACCAAGGATTTATGGGAAAATTTGGGGAATTTGTATCAGTATAAGTCCCTAGTAAATAAACTATTCCTAAGAAATAAGTTGTATAACCTGAGGATGAGAGATGGAGACTAGGTGGTAGAGCATTTGAACACATTCAATACTATGGTAAGTCAATTAGTATATGTTGAGATTAAAATTTCAGATGAATATAAATGTATCAGTTTACTATGTTCTTTACCAGACTCGCAGGATAGTTTGGTTGTGTCCATAGGTAGTAATACAAACTCCTTGAAGTTTGATAAATTGGTCTCATCCTTGTTGTCAAAAGAGATGAGACAGAGGAATATGGAAGGACAGAGCACATATGCATCCTTTGCAAGAGGACATTCCCAGGAAAGAAATAGATCTAAATTCTCAAGTGGGAGATCTAATTCTATAGGTAGATATAAATCTTCCAGAAATTTTGTAAAGGTATGTTGGATATGTGGAAAAGGAGGGCACTACAAGAAGCAGTGTAAATCCAAAGTTGAGAAAAAGAAGAAATATGAAGAATATCCTTCTACAGAAGAAAAAACCTCCAAGGAAGAAGGGGATGTGTACTTGGATTCTTCAAGCACACATGCAGATCATGAGGCATGGTTGGTTGAATCTTGTGTATCCTTTCATATGACTCCCCATAGGGAGTGGTTCTATGAATATGAAAGGTATGATGGAGGTAATGTTTTCTTAGGTGATGATTCGACAGCCAGAATCATAGAAGGAGGAAAATTCAAGATGAGTCTCATAGATGGAAGGATTAGAACACGGCCTGGTGTTCTGCACATACTAGGTTTGGCCAGAAATTTGATTTATGTAAGAAAAATGGACTATGCAGGGGTAAAAACAATATTTGAAAACGAAACCTGCAGGATGGTTTGAGGAGAAGTGGTGTTGTTGAAGAGAGTTCGGTTTGGAACTTTGTATAAGTTGCAAGGAAGCACTATTAGTGATGGGTGTAATAGTTCCATTTTTCCTGATATTTTAGTTGAATAAGAAAGAACTCCTACGGTCTTTGGAGAAAATTTTATGCTGTGGCATCAAAGATTGGGGCATATTGGAGAGAAGGGTCTTTGACTACTACATGGTAAAGGTATGGTTGAAGGTATATCTAACTGCTCTCTAGATTTTAATTTCTGTAAACATTGTCTATATGGGAAGTAGAATCAGGTAAGATTCCCCTCTGGTGTTCTCAGGTTATGAAAAAGGTATAAATATATTCCTTTTTCCCACATTTCATGATATTATTTTGATTGACTTTTTGGTTATTTAGAAGTAAATAGAATAGAAAATGAATAATATACCCTTTAGCGTTATTGTTGAAGTTAGATTACATAGATCCTAAATATGATTGGAATTGTCTAGTTTTATTATAGGATTGGTTAAATATTGTCAAACCCAATATAGAAAAGGAAATCTTGAAGATGCGCAAGTTCTGGGAGGTTGAAGACTTTATGGCGCAAGGCAGTTTTGAAGATGATCGAGTTGTTTATATTGTAATAGTAAAGCAATCCTGAGGATCTCTCGATCCTTAAGATAGCTTAATTTACCCAGATTATTGTAACATATAAGGGGTAAATAGATCTTGAAGAGTAGAGCTTTTTCACTCAAGAACAGAGAATATAGAATTGCTATGCATTAACAGTTTTTGTAGAAATGTTGTACCAGCTATGAAATCAATAGAAGGCTCGAGCAGTTTTTCCATTTTTATATACTGAGTTTTTAATAACAGTTCTTCTAAGGACCGAGGGCCCAGTCTGAAGGAGCTATTGTTCGATCTGTAATTTTATCAGCTCAAATTCTATCTTGTGATTCAATTTTCTTTCATAGTAGTTAACAAATGCATAAGTGTGTTGATGGTTTCATGTCAATTGCAAGAAATAGATATTCCCTGAAGTATTGAATGATTGTTGTTCCAATTCCCATTATTTAGATTCGATGTGTGAAGGTTCCTCATAAGTTCACATTTGTTGTTCCTTTCATAAGTTCACATTTGTTGTTCCTTTCATAAGTTTACATTTGTTGTTCCTTTCATTAGTTTACATTTGTTGTTCCTTTCCACTAGAATATAGTTGTTGTTCCTTTCAATAGAAATATGATTGTCATCTCTTCTCAGTTAGATTACAGTCTCTGTTCCTTTCCATAGATGGAGTAATTTACCTTTTTCTTTTTAACAATTATGATTTGTAATGATAGTAATTCCTGCAAGTCTTTATCTAGATTCAATTACTGCTCTTAGAATGAATTCAATAGATTAGCTAGTTCCTTCCTTTTGCATAGCTTTAGATTTCAATCCCTAGAATCTTTAATGAATGTTTGAGGAACTTGATTGTTGACAAACTCATATCTTCTTTCGCTACACGATTTTAGCCTCTATAAGCTATCTTCATAGATTTTGTCGATATTCTTTGAGATAAAAGATGAATCCTCGGGTTGATAAATTAATGTTAAACTAAGGTTGTTTTTAGACATCTTTAGAGCTCAACATTTTGGAATCGTTGTCGGGGAAGAATGTCAAAGGTAGCATAGATTGTGCCTCTGGAGGATGAGGTATTGAAGATGGAAGTTAAGAACCTATGCAAGCAATAAGTAAGATGTTTATACCAGTGCCTACCTCCAGCTGACGCATTAAGAGGTTACATAGGTGTTTTTTTTTTCTTTTCAATTTTTTTTCCTTTTTGTTGTGTGAAGTGTATATGACTAAGAAGAAAGATCTTGAAAAGCTAAAACCTCCACCAAAAATTACCAAACCCCAAGGCTCGGTGCTCCCTGGAAGAAGTACTTTCATAGACGACATCATCCGAAAAGAAGAATCTCAAGCCTCAGTTGGACTTGGAAAAGGATCCACCCAAATTCCTCAGGTGGCAGAATCATCAACTGCATCCCACGCCAAGATTTATAGCATAACTAAAGGGACTGAGCTAAGTTTTCAGACCACAGATATTCTACCCCTCAACCCTTTAGGAGAGGGAAACTCTTGTAACCTGGAGGAAGGAGAAGGAGAAACTAGTGGGATAACTAAGATAGACCCACCACCTAATCCTGAATCTCTTGCAAAAGAAAAAGGCATACCTGAAATTCCAGACAAAGGTAGTGCAATAAGATCCCCTAGAAGATCAGATAACCAATTAATTCAAATAAAATATCCGGATCAAGAAATCCCTAAAGATTTCTAGCATATTTTCGATCAAATGGCACAACCAAATCCACAACGTCCCCAGACTTCCACTTTGGAATATCCGATAGTTGATCCAATTTCCAATACCACCATGAAGGCTATTCTGCTACCAAACCTACCAACCTTTCATGGATTAATCTCAGAAGATCTGAATGCATTCTTATTTGAATTTGATGTCCTATGTAGAGGATATGATTACACCTCTGAACCCCAAAAAATAAAAATTTTCCCCTCCACTTTGAAAGGAGCAGCTCTACGTTGGTTGATGGGATTAGGGGGAGGAACTATAAACTCATGGAATGAAATAAAACAAGCCTTATTGACAAAATATTAGGATTCTTGTAGAACCATAGACTTCAAAGATGAAATCTTTCAAATGACTGCAAAACAAAATGAATCATTAGAAGAATATGTAGAGAGATTTCAATTTAATTTACAAAGATCACCCGATGGAACGCTACCAGGGGAATTACTTAAGGCAAAGTTGATTAAAGGTATGAAAGATGAATGGGTAGAAACGTTGAATTTAATGGGGAAAGGTTGTTGGTTGTGGAGCCTGATTATCTTCCTAATTCAGAGGTCCTTACTTTCAGTCGTGTTTATCTCCCATGAAGTATTTACACCCCAGAAGTATGTACACTCTTCCACACGGGCGAGTGCAGAGGGGGGATACCCCCTCTGTGGGGTCCGGGGGGGTTATCCCCCCGGCTGGGGGGTCTGGGGGCAAGTGGGCCCCCAACGGGGGTTCGGGGGTGAAGTCCCCGAAGGAAAAATTACCTTGTAAATGTATATTGTAATTTCATTGTAAATCTGGACCGTTCATTATAAGGTCGCAGATCTAATGGTAGAGATTATGTTAGGGTTTTTTTTTCCCTAGAAGGAAACCCTGTTTTATGAGGGAAATGAATTGTGGCTATGGTTGATGGTGAATATTGTATTCTGAGATAGGAGACTGTGAGAGAAAGAAGAGGAAGTTACAGTGGGTTTGTTGTAGGTTGTATCCCTTCATATGCTGGATAATAATAAAGGAAGGACTTGGCAATTTATCTGGTGGACATAGCCCACACTGGGTGAAGCATGTAAATCTGTGTCTTTATTGTATTGTGTATCTTCTGTGTTTTGTTTCTGCATTTGTTTTATTTTATTGCTTCACGGTCCTGTTTTTCTAACAACTGGTATCAAAGCAAAAGGTAACTCGCAGGAAAAGAGGGTTCTTGGTTCGAGTGGGAGAAATGTTGGAATATGGAAAGTTTAGGTTCGAGAAATTTAACATCCAAAACTACTAGTTATGGAAGATGCAGATGGAAGATTATTTATATCATAAGGATCTATTCCTACCATTGGGCGGAGTAGCAAAGAAGCCGACGACCATGAAGGATGAAGAATGGGATATTCTTGACAGAAAGGCTCTAGGAATGATACGAATGAGCCTGGCAGCGTCGATGGCTTTCAATATTTCCAAAGAAAAGAAAATGAAGGGTTTGATGGACGCATTGGCCAAATTGTATGAAAAACCCTCGACATCCAATAAGGTATTTCTAATGAAGAGATTATTTAATATGAAGATGTCAGAAGGTGGGTCTGTTGAAGATCATTTAAATGAATTTAATACAGTTACTAATCAACTAAGTTATGTAAAAGTGAACTTTGATGATGAGGTCAGGGCTCTTCTAATCTTGTGCTCATTGCTAGAAAGTTGGAACAGCTTGGTCATGGTTGTAAGTAACTCTGTCTCTGGTTCAAATACTTTAAAATTTGATGATGTTGTTGGTGTTATCCTTAGTGAGGAAATGTGATGGAAAAGCACAGGTGAGACATCAGGTAATGCGTTGAACATGGAGAACAGGGGAAGACAAAAGGATAGAGGAAAGGGATCAGGGAACCATGGGAATTCTAGGAAGGGCAGATCCAAATCCAAACTTGGAAATATAGAGTGTTGGAATTGTTAGAAGAAAGGACATCTAAAGAAAGACTGCAGAGCTCCAAAGAAACAAAGAGATGGACAACAGGAGAGAAATCAGAAAGCAAATGTAACAGGTGATGTGTTACAAGATGCTTTGATTCTTTCTATAGATAATATTTCTAAGTCTTGGGTAGTAGATTCAGGAGCTTCATCTCATGCCACACCCCATAGGAAACATTTTGTAGATTATGTTCAAGGTGATTTTGGATAGGTTCATTTGGGTGATGATGCACCATGCAAAATTGTTGGAATGGGAAAGGTAAAAATAAAGCAACGAAATGGAAACCAATGGTTGTTGAAAGAGGTAAGACATGTTCCAGATTTAAGGAAAAATCTAATTTCAACAAGGCAGTTGGCAAGTGAAGGTTGTATATCCATATTTACAGATAAGACGCGGAAGGTCATCAAAGGATCATTGGTGATAGTGAAAGGAGAGAAGGTAGGTACATTGTATTTATGTATTGGTAATACTGACTCTTATATCTCTTTAGCTTCTACAGGAGTGGATACAACACTATGGAATCATAAGCTTGGACACATGAGTGAGAAGGGTATGCAGATACTTCACAAAAGAAATTTGTTGCCGGATCTTAAACAAATTGATTTGGACTTCTGTGAGCATTGTGTTTATGGAAAACAAAAGAGAGTCATATTTCTCAAAGTCGAAAAAGAAAAGAAGAATGAAAGGTTAGAGCTTATGCATAAAGATGTATGGGGACCATCTCAGGTATCATCTCTTGGTGGCTCTAATTATTATGTTACTTTTATTGATGATGCAACTAGAAAAACTTGAGTTTATTGCATTTGAAAAAAATCTAATGTTTTTGATACTTTTAAGAAATGGAAAGATTTGGTTGAGAATGAGACAAGAAAAATGTTGAAGTGTCTCAGATCAGATAATGGAGGTGAATATTGCAGCAAGGAGTTTGATGATTACTGTTCATACCATGGGATTCGTAGAGAGAGTTCCAATGGAGATCCAGTTGAGATAATAGGTGAAAGGGATAATTTGGCTATCATTTTTGATTTGTTCACACATGCAGTGGATATGCTTATGAGCATGTGCAAATGAGGCAATTGTATTCATTCGATTCATTGTGAGAATTCGGATTGCATAGATTGTGCAGAGGAGGCAGGCTGTCTGGACATGAAAATTGGCGCATGTATTTGCTAATTTGTGTATGACAGTGTGAGACAATTGTATTGTACTGAGAGCTCTTGGATTAGAGCTTTGTATGAGATTGTTTCATGATTCATGATATACATAATATATGATAGTTGGGGTTTTTAGCTTTACGCTTTCCCGGTAAAACTTATTGTGTTATGTGTTATTGATATTTCACTTTGTGCTTATGGTTGTGATCGTGGTTTAAATTGCTTCTGCAAAAGTAATAGTAGAAGCGATTCTATATTTAACAATAGCGGAACTTGTTAGATCAGGAGAATCGCAGGAATACACATTTGGGTGTCGAAATTTCTACATGGTATCAGAGCCACGTAGGCCACGGAGCTACGAAAGTGGGGTGCGAACAAAGTTTCATTCTCGCAGGTCCCGCCTCTAGCCAGGTGTGAACTGAATTACTGAAAACTTTTGGTATTTTCAAGAAAGAAATTCTCGCACCCTAGACAAAGGCAGGGTGCGAACTTCATTGGCATTCTCACAGGCAAATACACTAGCAGGGTGTGAACTTCCCTCACCCTAACAGTGGAGCAGAGTGCGAACTTCTTGAGCATTCTCGCAGGTAAATACACTAGCAGGGTGAGAACTTGATAGGGAAGTTCGCAGGCTATACATAGGCAGGGTGCGAACTTCCCTCAGGTTGCTCTCAGGTGGGGTGCGAACCTCCCAGGGCAAGAGGAAAGTGAAGGGGTTGAGTTTTGGGTTGGATAACATTCGAATTTGCAAGAATTTCTTGGTGAGACACTTGATTCAAGATCGAAATGTCTTTCAATGGCTTGAGGTTGGAGTATGCACTTGAGGGCAGCTCTAACTACATTTCTTGGAAGCACGGGATGGAGGCAGTTCTCGAAGACAATGGCTTGAAGGTTTACATTGACGCAGATGTTCCTAAGCCAGCTGCGACAGACATTGCAAATCTTGATGCATGGCAAAAGAAAGGAGCGAAGGTGAGGAGGATTCTGTTGGAGAGAGTACGAGACCACATTGTCTTAAGTCTCCATGGGAACACCACATCATATGAAATGTGGAAGGTTTTGACAGATTTGTTCCAAAATAGAAGCGACCATAGGAAATTGGTGCTCAAAGATAAACTCAGGAAGATCAGGATGGAGAAAGGCAACACTATTCCAAAATATCTCACAAAGTTTGTCCAATGTTGGGATGAGCTTGGAGGTGTGGGAATATCAGTCGCTACTGATGATTTGGTGAGCTTGGCGCTCCTAGGGCTTCCCAAGAGTTGGAACAGTTATCAAGACTCTGTCAATGGAAGGGAAAAGTTGTTGGATTGGGAACAACTATGGTCGGATCTGGTGCAAGAGGAGTTTAGGTGGAATACCAGAGATGGATCTTCATCAAAGCGTGATGATGAAGAGGATTGTGCTTTGAATACCAAGGAAAGGAAAGGGAAAGGGAAGAAATTCCAATCAAATTCTGAGTCTAAAGTCAAGAAACTGGATTTGTCTAAAGTGAAGTGTTTTCACTGTCACGGACGTGGGCATCTTGCTACTAATTGTCCGCAGAAGAAGAAGAACAAGAAGGTTGCTAGAGTTGCAACTGGTGAGGCTCTTGTCTCACAATTTGAGCTTGACTTTGCTTTGATCGCATGCATGGCTTCAAGTGCATCGGGATCAGTGTGGTATTTGGATAGTGGCGTTTCCTACCACATGACGAGAGATAAAGATTCTTTCATTGACTTGGAGGAGAAAGATCTCAGAATGCATATAGAGATAGGTGATGATGGAAAATATAGTGCAACTGGTATTGGTACCATTACCTTTCAGAGGGAGTCAGGTAAACCATTTCAATTGAAAAATGTTATGCATGTTCCAGGTCTGAAGAAAAACTTTGTGTCAGTCGCAATGTTGGAGGACAAAGGCTATGATGTTGATTTTAGCAGTGGTATATCCTACCTGTGACATAAAGAAATAGGTCAAGTCAAGAAGATAGGGATTTGAGTTAAGAATCCCTACATGCTGCAGGTAGATGGCTGCGGTTCCATGATAGGCAAGGCAGAAATAGTGGTGAGTTGGGATGAGGGAAAATTATGGCACAGGAGATTAGGCCATCTTCATCATGGAGCCTTGAAGATCATGCAACAAATATCTACTGGACTTCCAAGGGGAACACTTTCTCAGTTAGATCAGTGTAAGGGGTGCACCCTGGGGAAGTATGTAAAGTCCACCTTTCATGAAAAGGAGAACCATGCTTCGATAATCCTGGAGAGAGTTCACACAGATGTATGTGGACCATTCTTAGTTGCTTCAACAACAAAACACATGTATTATGTTATTTGTGTTGATGACTTTTCTCGTAAATGCTAGATATTCTTCATGTAGAAGAAGGATCAAACATTCTCAAAGTTCTATGAGTTTAAATCATTGGTGGAGAAAGAGTCGGGGAAGCAAGTGAAAGCTATAAGGAGTGATAATGGTGGAGAATACATCTCTAAAGAATTCAAAGACTTCTGCAGCAGAGAAGGAATTCGAGGAGAACTCATAGCGCCTCATAACCCACAACAAAATGGGGTCGCGGAGAGAAAGAACAGAACGATCGTGGGTGTAGCATGAGCAATGTTGCATGATCAGGGCCTTCCTATGCATTTGTGGGCAGAAGCATGCAATACTGTGGTTTATGTGCAGAACCATTGTCCTCATAGAGTACTTGGCATGAGTACACCTGAAGAAGCTTTTACTGGTAAGAAACCTGATGTTTCTCATTTTAAAATTTTTGGTTCATCTATTTATGTGCATGTAAACAAGGATGCCATGAAGAAGCTAGAACTGACAGATGAAGTTGGGATATTTGTGGGGTACACAGAAACACCCCATAATTATCGTGTGTATTTTCCAAACAGTAAGATGACTATTATGCGACGGGATATAAAATTCGATGAGGGGAAAGCCATGCGGTTGTCGCTTGAGAGGGAGCTAGACTTGCATGCAGAAGAGGAACTGTTGGTTCCCAAGGATGAGTCTCAAG
>ML790439.1:895751-912819 GCA_009831015.1 Picea engelmannii
TTATTTTAAAAAGCTAGAAAATGGAAGCTTTATTATCTTGCTATTGTATGTAGATGACATGCTTGTTGCAGGGTCTAATATGCAGGATATAAATGTGCTCAAGAAGAAATTAGCCAATTCATTTGGGATGAAGGATTTGGGTGTTGCATAGAAAATCCTTGGCATGAGAATAACAAGAGAAAGAAAAAATCGCAAATTGACATTGTCTCAGGGTGAGTACACAGAGAAGGTGTTGGAGAGGTTTAGAATGTAGAATGAAAAACCAGTTAGTACACCTTTGGCCAGCCATTTCAAATTAACTAAGGAAATGTGTCCCAAGACACGGGAGGAGATAGAATACATGTCCAGGGTCCCTTATTCATCAGCAGTTGGCAGCTTGATGTATGCAATCGTTTGCACAAGACCAAATATTGCACATGATGTGGGAGTTGTGAGTAGGTATATGAACAATCCAAGTAAAGAACATTGCGAGGCAGTAAAGTGGATTCTCAGGTATTTGAGAGGTACTACTACGCATGCATTATGTTTTGGAGGTTCAGAAAATTTTCTACATGGATATGTTGATTCAGATATGGCAAATGATAAAGACAGCAGGAGGAGCACCACAGGGCATGTTTTTACTATAGGTGGAACAACAGTAAGTTGGATTTTGAAACTACAAAAGGTTGTTGCACTTTCAACAATAGAGGCAGAGTATGTTTCTTCTATAGAGGCTAGTAAAGAGATGATTTGGTTACAGAGGTTTATGGAGGAATTGGGAAAGAAGCAGGAGAAAAGCAGGTTGTACTGTGACAGTCAGAGTGTCATTCACCTTGCAAATAATGCAGCCTTCCATTCAAAGACTAAGCATATACAGTTGAGATACCACTTCATATGATCTGCCTTTGAAGATGGACTTTTGATGTTGGAAAAGATACACACTAGCCATAATACTGCAGACATGTTAACAAAGGGAGTAACCAGGGAGAAACTGAGTTCCTACTCAGTTTCAGTTGGTCTTCAAGAATGAAGATGAAGATGAGAAATTTTCCAGGTTCAAGAAGGTTCAGATTCCATCGTATATAGTAGCGGTGGAGTTGTTGAGATCAGTATCCAAGTGGAAGATTGTTGGTTGTGCAGCCTGATTATATTCCTAATTCAGAGGTCCTTGCTTTCAACCGTGTTTATATCCCATGAAGTATTTACACCCTAGAAGTATGTACACTCTTCCACATGGGGGAGTGCAGAGGGGGGGTACCCCCTCTACGGGGTCTGGGGGGGATATCCCCCTGGCTGCGGGGTCTGGGGGCAAGCGGGCCCCTAGCAGGGGTTCGGGGGTGAAGCCCCCGAAGGAAAAATTGCCTTGTAAATGTATATTGTAATTTCATTGTAAATCTGGACCATTCATTATATGGTCGCAGATCTAATGGTAGAGATTATGTTAGGGTTTTTTTTCCCTAGAAGGCAACCCTCTTTTATGAGGGAAATGTTTTGCAGTTATGGTTGATGGTGAATATTGTATTCTGAGATAGGAGACTGTGAGAGAAAGAAGAGGAAGTTACAGTGGTTTGTTGTAGGTTGTATCCCTTCATATGCTGGATAATAATAAAGGAAGGACCTGGAAATTTCTCTGGTGGACGTAGCCCACACTGGGTGAACCACATAAATCTGTGTCTCTATTGTATTGTGTATCTTCTGTGTTTTGTTTCCGCATTTGTTTTATTTTATTGCTCCACGGTCCTATTTTTCTAACAAAGGTGATATTTATCAAGAGACTTATGATGACATTTTCCTATTGTGCATCAAGTGCTCAAGAGGAAATTCACGGACCAGATCAGGGATACATACCCCCTTCACTAGAAATAGCAATATTACCAGCGGGGGTGTTACTCGAGCTAAAGTTAGTAATCTCTTAGAAAACTTTAAAACATACATTCTGAGCACTCTGAATACACAATTGGATGTGTTGCAGGCCAAACAAAAAAAAATAGAAGCAGAACAAACATTAGCCATATTTTTCCACAGGTGTAGAAATAAACATGGCCCAAGGGATTGCCCTTTGGACGCGGTCCGGGTTTGCACTATCTGCGCCAAGGATCATGACACGAAACAATGCCCATCGCTTCCTAGACTGAAATATGTCTTTAGGGAAGAAAAAGAAGAAACATAACCATTATATCTAATGGCTCAGCATCGTCAATGGTAGAATCGGCCCCCAAATATATTGTAGGACCCTTTCTCTTTCTTCCCCAGGCAGTATAACTAGCAAGATCCTGGTAGCACATGGCAGGGTCATCCATTTACTAATCAAAACTGGAAACCCCAACAATATCCATCTACAAATACCACTTGGCAAAACTATCCCACTACAATCCCTTCTTGGTAGAATCAGCCAAATACAACTTCTACCTGGCCTAACTCACAATATCCCACCTCATCCTAGAAAAACTCAAATAAAAACATTTAAACTTCATAGTGGCCCAACATGACTGCTCAAAACTAAAATTGGAATCAGAATTGGTAGTGCCCCATGGGGATAAATCAACCCATGGGGATGGCCCCTCAAACTCAGCCTACATTACAAGCCCCACTTCAATTGTCCTAAAATCCACAATCCCAATTGCGCCCTCAACTACCAGCCCAACCTCACCCAAATCCAAATAACAGACTGGCTCATCTCGTCCAGATTATGGAAAATGGAGAAGGAGAGATCAGCTCGGTAGGGTGCAACGAATTGCGATTAAGGTCGGGATGAATAATCTCCCCTAAAGAAAATGATGTTTTTCAAGGGCAGAAGAAACAACCAACAATAACACCTCTGACTATGGAAATAATAGAAGAAATCAAGCAAGGGGGAGACACAATCGAATCATAGGATCCTGATAAGGGTACAACACCCTCCCCTCCGTTCCCCGAAAGATTGATGATAGAAAAACCTACCCTATATCCCAACTTCGACCTTGTAGGGGAACTCAAGAATTTATATATCAAGGTTGCACTCCTGCAATCTCTTCAAGACATCCCCATCTATGCAAAAACAATCAAAGAGCTATGTAGGATAAAACCAGTCAGAAAAATTAAAAAGCCATCATCAAAAGTCTGCGTGGTAGGAGCCTTATCTGATCTAATTTTAGGTAGACAAGAATCAGTTAAATATGCAGATCCAGGGAATCCCACAGTAACAGTTCAGATCCAGGGATTCTCTTTTCCCAATACACTAGTTGATTTGGGAGCAACCATCAACATCCTGACTATCAAAACTTTCAATACCCTGGGTTTTAACTCCTTCGAACCCACATCAATAATGTTGCAGTTGGCAGATCGATCGATAGTTCGACCACTTGGCACATTACATGATATATCCATCTCCATTGACTCTTGGTAATATCTGGTGGACTTCCTTATCATCAATCCAAAAGGTGGACTTGAAGGGCATCCATTGATACTAGGCAGGCCATGGCTTGCAATAGCAGATGCATACATAGGATGTCGAACAGGAAATATGACAATCATTAGAGGGGGTATCACGAAGAACCTTATTTTATATCCTCCTGCTAAACCTAGTCCAACTTTCGTATATCCACAATTGCCACCAGCACAATACCCAGAGAGGGATTTACGAGCCCCTCTTATGCAGGAAGAATCCCTCAAACTTAAAAATTAGTTAGAGAATGACGTAATCAATAGGTTTATCAATAATCTGGCCACCATGAGAAACCCGACCTGCCAGATGCTCCAAGTTGTTCTAGACTGTGAAGCACAGGGGGACCTGCTGGAATATTTAATGGAACAACAAATTCCAACTACGGTTGTTCATACCAGCAAACCCATCGAGATCGTACCCAGGAGGCCTCTAAACATCAATGCCAATTTAGATGAACAACAATAGCAAAAGCTTATTCATGTCATCTCCAAATACCAACAATCTTTTGCATGGGAATATTCTGATATGAAAGGTATTGATCCACAACTCTATACACACCACATTTATGTTGAAAAGGAAGCCCGACCTATCTGTTAGCCACAAAGAAGATTAAATCCTCACCTTAGGGATATCATTAAAGAAGAATTACAAAAACTGTTGGACGTAAATTTTCTATATCCCATCTCAGATAGTCGATGTGTTTCCCCACTAGTGATCATCCCAAAGAAAAATGGGAAATGGAGCATCTGTGTTGACTATAGGGAACTTAACAAAGCCACTCAAAAAGATCATTTCCCTTTTCCTTTCATTGACTAGGTCCTGTATACTTTGGCAGGAAATAAATTATTTTCTTTCCTAGATGGTTTTAGCGGGTACAATTAGATTCAGATCGCCCCAGAAGATCAAGATAAAACCACATTCACATGTCCCTGGGGAACTTTTGCATATAGAGTATTACCATTTGGACTTTGTAATGCTCCAACCACCTTTCAAAGGGTCATCCTGAGCATATTCAGCAATCTGATCAGCGAAGGACTTGAATTTTGTATGGATGATTTCACTCCTTATGGCAATGACTTCGATCAAGCACTGAATAACTTGGAGAAAATACTAGAACGATGTATCGCGACCAGGTTATATTTAAGCCATGAAAAGTGTCACATGATGATGACAGAAGGTGTGGTACTAGGGCATTATATCTCTGCAGATGGAATTAGGGTAGACCCAGTAAAGATAGAGGTAATCCTTAATCTACCCACACCACACACACAAACTGAGGTACATAGTTTCCTTGGCGCTTCAAGATACTATCGTAGTTTTATGGAAAATTTTGAAAAAATCGCTGCACCTTTACATGCTTTGACTGGTAATGCAGAATTTTAGTGGTCTGACAAGTGTGATGTGGCATTTGCAGGACTTAAAAAGTTGATCTCAACAGCACCGATGTTAAGGGGGGCAAATTGGAAAATACCATTCCACATCTCCACCGATGCATCAAATATTGCCATAGGTGTTGTCCTTGGACAGGAGGAGGAGAATAAACCTTACACAATTTATTTTATTAGCAAGAATCTTAATCCAGCTGAACTTAATTATACAGTAATAGAGAAAGAGTTTTTATCTATTATACATGCCATCAATAAATTCTGTCATTATATAACAGACTATCTGTTCAGTCTCTATACTGATCATTCTGCTATCAGATATCTGGCTAATAAACCAATTACTAATGGATGGGTCACTCGATGGTTGTTATTATTGTAGGAATTTGATATCACCATCAAATATCGACCTGGGAGAGAAAACCTTGTCGTAGACTTCCTATCTTGCATACCCAAAATAGATGACTCCTTAACAGTCGAAGACCAATTTCTAGATGAGCATCTATTTTCCATTACTACAAAGACACCTTGGTACGCTTACGTGGCAAATTACCTGGAAGAAGGAAGATTACCGACACATATTTCATCAAATGAAATAAAGTTGATCATCCAACGTAGTGCACAATTCGCCTGGATCAGCAGATATCTCTTCCATACAGGAGTTGATCTCCAGATCCGCAGATGCATACGAGATGACGAAATCTATAACATATTAAAAGATGGACATGATGAGCCCTGTGGTGGGCACTTTGCAGATCGCAGGAATGGACACAAAATTCTGTAGATGGGCTATTATTGGCCCTCAATATTCAGATATGCGAAGAAATACGTCCAAACCTACGATAGTTGTCAACGGATGGGAAAACTAGGTCAAGCTGATGAAATTCCTTTGAAAGCACAAGTAGTCACGAAACCATTTGAGAGATGGGAACTAGACTTCGTTGGCCCCTTCAACCCAAAGTCAAATCAGAAGGCCTATATTTTAGTTGCAACGGACTACATGACTAAATGGTTAGAGGGAGAAGCCTTGCCAAATGCAACAGAAGAAGTAGTCATCAAATTTATTTTCAAAGTATTCGTACGCTATGGACTACCAAGAGAGGTAATTACTGATGGGGGGTCACAATTTACAGCTCATAGAATCACCACCACCATGGATAATTATCATATTAAACACAGAATTACATGTCTGTATCATCCACAAGCAAATGGGCAAGTGGAAAGCACCAACAAAGTCCTGGAGGCAATCCTGACAAAGACTGTCTCAACAAACAAACAGAATTGGGCTTCTGAGCTCCCAAACGCCTTATGGGCTTACCGCACAACATGGAATAATACCATTGGCTACTCTCCTTACCATTTAGTCTATGGTAAATAACCCATATTCCCAATCGAGTTTGAAATCAAGACTCTAAGGATGGCCCAGTAAATCGGACTGGATCTTATAAAAGCACATAAACAGCGCCTTCAGTAACTCAACGAATTGGATGAAGCATGCATGTTTGTTGTAGAGCGCACAACCATTATTCAGCAACAAAGATCAACCTAGAATGATAATCATATAAAGAGAAAACTATTTAAAAAAGGAGACTGGGCGCTCCTCTAGGATTCCAGATTTCAGGATTTTCCGGGAAAATTATAGACACGATGGCTAGGACCATATGAAATCAGTGAAGTCCATGATAATGGCACATTTACGTTAAGAACCATCGATGGGTCCAGATCTCCATTTTGGGTCAATGGACACCGACTACGACTCTATCATCAACCACCGTCAAAAGAATATTTCTACCAGGAGGTAAGTAAGGACCCTACCGTTCAAATTTTGACTGGCTGGGAAGGTAATCCAGCCACCCCAACTCCATAAATATTGAAATCTGTTGACACTGTATATAATTTTGTTTAGTTTTTTTTTTCTTCTTCTTTCGACAGTCATTCCAGAAAATCAAAATTAGGGAGGATAACCATGATGAACTCAATTAGCACCCTTTTCTATTCTGAACTCCCACTTCGTCTTGTTACCCATACCCTGTCTTCTGTAGAGAAATGAATATGTCATGATTTAGCAGTGGCAATTGGGAAACTATAATGAAATTTATAACATTAAAAAACCATCCATTACTTAATTTTGAAATAAATCAACTCATAAATGAACTTAGTTGATGAGGAATCAACCTTGAATTCAAGCAAAATACATACCAGGTTTCTACAAATTCAGATGGTTTGAACGGAACAATTGTTGTTCCTTTTGCGCGCATGTTGTTCCTTTGAACGGAACAATTGTTGTTCCTTTTGTGTGCCTACTATTCCTTTGAACAAAACAATTGTTGTTCCTTTTGCATGCCTGATGTTCCTTTGAACGAAGAAATTGTTGTTCCTTTTGCGTGCCTGTTGTTCCTTAGAACGAAACAATTGATGTTCCTCTTGTGCGCCTGCTGTTCCTTTGAACGGAACAATTGTTGTTCCTTTTGCGCTCTTGTTGTTCCTTTGAACGGAACAATTGTTGTTCCTTTTGCGCGTCTGATGTTCCTTTGAACAAAACAATTGTTTTTCCTTTTGCGTGCCTGTTGTTCCTTTGAACGAAACAATTGCTATTCTTTTTTTTTGTACACCTATTGTTCATTTTGTCGTTCCTTCCTTGTTGATAAAACACTAAACCTTTCCTTTGGGGTACAACTTTCACCAAATTAATTTTTCATCAGCATTATTTCTAACGATCCATCATTATTTTGTGGACTATCTCCCATACCTTATCAAATTGATTTTTGGATCACTTCCTTCAAAATATATTAAATCTTAAACCTTGTTCATAATATGTAACCACCATAATTCGTTTCTTTTCCCTTATATATTACACTTAAATGATACCTCATGTTTATAACTAATAAGGAATCTGCGACACACTTTTACTTGGCATCCTTACACTTATTTATGCCATCCCTTACTCTTAAGGAGTAGATGAGCCTCCCTTCATATAATAATATAATAAATCAATAGAATTTATTTCTTTTTCCACAAAGAATAAGGGGTCTCGTCATGAGCCAGCCTACCATGATCATAGGATAATAACCTAAGTGACATTCCCACTATGGCTACAACACCAGGGAAATGGCCTTTGACATTCTCTTTTTGTCAAAGGACAAGAGGTCTCATCACGAGACAGATTGTTCAGTTAAGTTACACTCTAGTGAGTGGCATTATCATCATCTGGATACCAAACCAGGATAATGGTCTTTTTCGGAAAAACTTAAAAAATAATAATAATAATAAATAAATAATTTTTTCTACATCTATCAACAAATTTTTTTTTCTTTCCTTCTCTTTTCCACAAAGAATAGGGGGTCTCATCACGAGCCAGCCTACCACGATCATAGGATAATAACCTAAGTGACATTCCCGCTATGGCCACCACACTAGGGCAATGGCCTTTGACATTCTCTTTTTGTCAAAGGACAAGAGGTCTCATCATGAACCGGCTTGTTCACTTAAGTTACAATCTAGTGAGTGGAATTATCACTATGGCTACCAAAACAGGATAATGGTCTTTTTGGAAAGGATGATTCAAACAAGTATCAAGGATACAGGCTCATCTTCGGGTTAAAAGGAAACCCTGTCGAGGCTATGGACGCCTGCTGGCAACAGTGGCTCTGCCTATGGTATGGAAGTTACCTTAACACACCAAGTTTCTCTGTCTCTCTAGATTTCCTTCACTCAATAATGAGGCTATCATTTCGGTTGTATTCAATAACATGGAAAAGTAACAACATTATGATATGTGGGATATTATTTAACTGAACAAGATTTAATTTATTCGGAGCATGTATCCTTAACGTATTATTTTAGGTATAGGTATTTTCAATTCCAGAAACGTGGATTAGCATTTAATTATTACTGTTAAATATGTTTTTCAAACATAAATCATTAATCCCCATTAGCGGCCACCGTACAACCATTACTTTTTTCCACCAATACCTACAATCATTACTCTTCCCTACACTGATAGTCGAGGTTGACCTTTCTATTAATAAGGGGAGTGGACACTCGACACACTTCTCAATGTAGATAGTAATGATTGTAATAAATACCTTCATTTAGATACATTTGTTGTCTCTGATAGTTGCTATTCTCGGTAATTTTTCCTCCAAAGCTAGTCTAACCACCTCTTCTAACAGGAATGATAGTCGTCCATATTTTCTCACAAAATGGGTGGCAGAGGTGTGCGCAGGGAACCTACTTTACTAAAGCTTACAGAAAAAGCGAGAGACATCCTGCATCAGCTAGGGTGGACGGAGTACTTCAACCGACTGCAAGGATATGACATGAATGTCACACTTGAATTCTTTCAAAATCTGCAGGGGGGAAACTCTATGGTGCGGGGCATAGAAATCTCAGTCACCCCAGAAATATTAGCAGAGGTCGTAGGCCTCCCTAATACGGGCATTCAGTGGACAGGATGATACACAACATTGAAGAAAGTTGTGGAAACCTTCACAGACCCTGGGGAAGAATTGGATAAGAAAGGAAAAGGACTCAACCCCGGTACCCTCAGAGAACCATGGAAGGAATTTGCATTGGTAATTCAGTGGTACATCACTTGTGATGGACGATATGATGTAATTCGACCTCACCACCTCAAATTGATGGCATCTTTAAAACAACACTTAGTACTTAATCCACCTTTCTTTTAAATGCCATATTACATGAGGTTTCTCTGAGAACACAAAAATCCAAGGACCCTGTTACCGTTATCAGCCACCAAAGATTAGTTAAATTGATAACAATTAAGGCACTGATTCAAACTCAATTGACTTGGGATAACCTGATTGAGGCCAATAGACCTCCATGACTAGAGAAACCTAAATTATTCCATGAAGAACCACCACAGGAAATCGAAGATAGATAGACAAAGGATACTACTACCCAAAGGGAAATCCCATCTCCTCAAAATGAAGCTGAGGTAGATCCTGCCCAAATCACAGAGACTCGTATCGTACAAACATAAGCATTAACAAAAAAGAGGAAGAGAGCAACAACTGCCCCTACAACCATCATTTAGAAAAGGAGAAGAAGCAGACGAATTCAGGATACAACAAAACAGCCTGAAGAACTTCAAAACTCTACAAAACAGTCTCCATGTGAGAATGATCAAGGAATTAGGCAAGAAGAATAGACCTCATAGAGGAATGATCAGGAAGACACCCAACTGACATTGTCACATCTGACAGAACAATTTATGCAGAGCTATGAGGTAGAAATAGCCCAATTTTTGGGAAGCTTGGGAACCTCACTCGACAGGGGCACAAATAATCCAAAAATACACCCAGAACAACCCTCCTCTTCAAAACCAGTTGAAGATTTTCCTGATATTGAAATGTCTTTTCCTGAGGACAAAGCATAGGAAGAACCCCATTTCGAAACAAGAAGCCCTCTTGGACAGACAGAACAATTGGAATGAACAGAGGAACAACCATCTGCTGACCAGAATGAAGAAGGCCTCGAGACCTCCCATAAATAGAAATCAGTCAAAATCCATAAGAAAATTAGAAAGTTAAAAAAAGAAAATAAACTATTGAAGAAAAAGGCTAAGAAGGTTGAAGTATTAAAGCAGAAGGTAGTTAAACTCAAGGATATTATTAAGGAATTGAGGAAACAATTAGAACAGACAGATAAGGCCCACAAAAGAAAGAAGAAAAAAAGGGCTAGAGTACAAGGAAGAAACCCTCTTCCTAAATAAGCAGTCAGTGCAAATTCTGTAGGGATACAGACAGACCATGAAGAAATAGTAGTAGAAGAAATAGTAACCCATCATGAGGAAGCACCTCCTCTAGAGACATAAGAAAATATGATAGATATAGAAGCAATTAATGTTGAGGTGCAGATAGCTCAACTCCTTGAGAAGAATGATACCATCATGGTATTGGAGGAGGAATTGATGCAGTTTCAACAAACCCTGATTCAAAACAAAAATGAGTTGTTGACTATGGCAGAACACCAAGCACTCCAGTCCCAGAAACAGAGTATTATTGTGGACAAGTTGGAAGCAGAACTTACCCAAGTATAGCAAGCATTAAACCAATCCAGGGAAGAGATGAGTGCTATGGAATAATACCAAGCATCTTAATCTCAAGCACAGAGTGTCACCATCGATAGACTAAAATCCGAACTTACACAAGCCCAACAAGCATTGGTCCAACACCAACATGGAATGGTAACTAGGACTGAATATCAAAGGATTGTTAAAGAATTGAAGGACATGATAGCAACAAAGGGTGATACCTATGCTGCGCTCACCAGAGCCCAAGAGAAGATCAAAAAGGTGCAAACCCAATTGGAAAAAGCTTTGGAGCAAATCAAGGAAATCTGTGATGTCTACTCTGATGATATTAATTGCAGAGCTCCTGCCACCAATTACACGTTATTATTATTGGAACGATATTTGTTATTGAGAGTGAAGGCCATCAAAGAGAGAAAACCTATTTCTTTTGCCACTGTACCTGATTTTATTTCATGTTTCAGAGAGCAAGATGAAAAGGTACAATACTTTTTGTGTGAATTATACTTTCATAATTTCATTCTGGAAGACAACGGGGAAGATAACCCTAGCCCATTCATAGGTGATATACAGTTTCATTCATTTCTGTCATTCACTCAGAATCAAGTCAGATGGGCTAAAGCTCATAAAACCTTCCTAAAAAGGGAAGTTGGGTTGGATCTCTGGGTTAGGGGAGAGCCTCCAAAGTCCTTTTCAGCCATTATGCGACATAAAACTTTTATGAAAAGGAAAGGGGTCGTAGACTCCTTGGTCCCCATCCATCTCCAGGTCATACGTTCAACTATCACTCGCTTTAGGGAGCTTAAGTAGGAAGCTCTTGCTACTTCAAAATGGATATGGGATGCCTCCTCCAGTGAATTAAAGAGTAGGGAGCCCTTTGGGTATAGAAATTTATTTGCAGCTACCTTCAAAATAGAGAGGTATTCTAGATTGCTCCAAGAGGAAGGACCTTCTTGGATTGGGTGTAGATATAATCCCCCTATCATCTGGTTCCCTCCAGAAAGTTACCAAAAATATTATCAAAATAACAACAAAAGGGAGGATGCTACTTTTGGAGAGCTCAAAAGAAGCAATGGGTTCAGAAGGCCTAGTGAACCAACCTTTCCATCTTACAACATTACTGATTACATGTAAAGTCTCAGCTTGCATGAGGACATGCAAGAAGGTAAGTTGGGGGGTATGTTAGGCTATGAAAAAGGTATAAATATATTCCTTTTTCCCACATTTCATGATATTATTTTGATCGACTTTTCGGTTATTTAGTAGTAAATAGAATAGAAAATGAATAATATACCCTTTAGCATTATTGTTGAAGTTAGATTACATAGATCCTAAATATGATTGGAATTATCTGGTTTTATTGCAGGATTGGTTAAATATTTTCAAACCCAAGATAGCAAAGGAAATCTTGAAGATGCACAAGTTATTGGAGGTTGAATACTTTATGGTGCAAGGCAGTTTTGGATATGATCGAGTTGTTTATATTGTAATAGTAAAGCAATCCTAAGGATCTCTCGATCCTCAGAATAGCTTAATTTACCCAGATTATTGTAACATATAAGGGGTAAATAGATCTTGAAGAGTAGAGATTTTGCACTCAAGAATAGAGAATATAGAATTGCTATGCATTAGCAGTTTTTGTAGAAATGTTGTACCAGCTATGCAATCAATAGAAGCCTCGAGCAGTTTTTCCATTTTTATATACTGAGTTTTTAATAACAGCTCTTCTAAGGACCGAGGGCCTAGTCTAAAGGAGCTACTATTCGATCTGTAATTGTATCATCTCAAATTCTATATTGTGATTCAATTTTCTTTCATAGTACTTAACAAACGCATAAGTGTGTTGATGGTTTCATGTCAATTGCAAGAAATAGATATTCCCTGAAGTATTGAATGATTGTTGTTCCAATTCCCATTACTCAGATTCGATGCGTGAAGGTTCCTCGTAAGTTCACATTTGTTGTTCCTTTCATAAGTTCACATTTGTTGTTCCTTTCATAAGTTTACATTTGTTGTTCCTTTCATTAGTTTACATTTGTTGTTCCTTTCCACTAGAATATAGTTGTTGTTCCTTTAAATAGAAATATGATTTTCATCTCTTCTTAGTTAGATTACAGTCTCTCTTCCTTTCCATAGATGGAGTAATTCACCTTTTTCTTTTCAGCAATTTCGATTCGTAATGATAGTAATTCCTGCAAGTCTTTATCTAGATTCAATTACTTCTCTTAGAATGAATTAAATAGATTAGATAGTTCCTTTCCTTTTGCATAGATTTAGATTTCAATCCCTAGAATCTTTAATGAATGTTTGAGGAACTTGATTGTTGACAAACTCAGATCTTCTTTCGCTACACGATTTTAGCCTCTATAAGTTATCTGCATAGATTTTTCCGATATTCTTTGAGATAAAAGACGAATCCTCAGGTTGATAAATTAATGTTAAACTAAGGTTGTTTTTAGACATCTTTAGAGATCAATAGGTGCAACGAGGGAAGAAGGAATTTTACAGGTAGTTCACAATGATGTTTTTGGACCTATTTCAGTCCCATCATTGGGAAAATCTGTGTACTATGTCTCATTTATAGATGACTTCTCAAGGAATAATTGGATATATTTCCTCAAGAAGAAATCTGAAGTCTTTGACAGGTTTAAAGAGTTTAAGGCTCTTGTTGAGAATCAAACAGAGAAAATAATTGAGGTGTTGAGGACATATAATGGCGGAGAGTTCTACAGAAATGAATTTGAATAATTCTGTAAGAAGTGTGGTATAACAAGGTAGAAGACTACTCCATATACACCTCAACAGAATGGAGTTGCATAAAGGATGAACATGACGCTGATGGAAAAAGCAAGTTGCATGCTCAGTGGTGTCGGGTTAGGGAAAGAATTATGGGCAGAGGCAGTGGGTACTGCATGTTACCTAGTCAATAGATCGCCCTCATCAATGTTGGATGACAAGACTCCACAAGAGGCATGGACTGGTAAGAAACCTTCTCTCACACATCTCAAGGTATTTGTCTTGATGCATATGTTCATGTTTCAAAGGAAAATAGGAGTAAGATAGATAATAAGGCCGAAAAGTGTATCTTGATTGGATATAAATATGGTCTCAAAGATTATAAGCTTTGGAACCCATAAACTAATAAGGTAGTGTATATCTGAGACGTGGTATTTAGAGAAATGAAAGATGTTGTTAAACAAGAAGTCCTACCAAGTAAGGAAGAAACATAGAAAATAGAGTTTGATTTAAAGGATGATGAGTTAGACTCTACAGAAGAACAGGAATCACAAGAAGAAGATCCTCATACTCTAGTATTGAGGATATCAGTTTGAGAAAGAAGGCTATCGGAAAGGCATACTCTATCTGATTTCCATTTAAATTTTTCTTTGTCTATTACTTATGATGATACTAGAACTATTAAGGAGGCAGTGGATTCAGAGGATGCAAATCTCTGGAAAAGGGCCATGAACGAAGAAATGGCATCTTTGGATAAGAATGACGCTTGGGATCTAGTGGAGTTGTTGACTAGAAGAAAGCCCAGTGGTAGAAAATGGGTATTTAAAAAGAAGCTGAATGCAGAAGGAAAAGTGGAGAAATACAAAGCTTGGTTAGTAGCAAAGGGTTATTCCCAGGTTCAGGGAATTGATTTTGGTGAGATTTTTTCTCCTGTTGCCAAGTTAACCTCTATAATATTTTTTTTATCTATTACTACTGCATTTGATTTTGAAATAGAACAAATGGATGTGAAGACAACATTCCTACATGGGGATTTGGAAGAAGAAATCTATATTAAGCAACCAGAAGGTTATGTTGTGAAAGGAAAGAAAGAGCTGGTATGCAAGATGAAAAATCCCCTGTATGGTTTAAAAAAATCACCAAGGATGTGGTATCAAAAATTTGATATGTATATGTTGGGACTTGGATTCACAAGAAGTAAAGAGGATCATTGTGTGTATTTTAAATTAATTGGTGATCATTTGACTTATTTGGTCTTGTATGTGGATGGCATGTTGCTAATAGGAAACAACAAGGAGATTATCCAGGATGTGAAAACTCAGTTGTCCTCTAAATTTGATATCAAGGATCTCGGTGCTTCAAAATTCATTTTTGGCATGAAAATTAAAAGAGATTTGAAAAGGAAGAAACTATGGTTAAATCAGAAAAAATATGTCGAGAAAATATTGCAGATGTTTAATATGCAGGAATGTAAACCAGTTAAGGTTCCTATTCTTGTTGGTGTAAAGTTATATGTGGATCAATGTCCCAAGACACATGAAGAGGAGAAAGACATGTCTCGTGTTCTATATGAGAGTGTAGTTGGAAGTTTTATGTATGAAATGGTCTGTACTAGACCATACATTGCACATGCAGTGGGATTTTTGAGCATGTATATGTCAAAACCAGGTAAGGAGCATTGGACGACAGTAAAAAGGGTTTTCAGGTATTTGCATGGCACTAATAGCTATGGATTGTGCTATGAAGGAAGACTAGGATTGGACAGAGTGGTGGATATACATGGATTTTTGGATGAAAAATGGGCTGGAGATCTGGATCGTAGGACATCTACAGGTTGGTATGTGTTTAACTTGTTTGGAGGAGCAATAAGATGGATGAGAAAAAGACAGGCTGTAGTGGCACTTTCAACTACAGAAGCTGAATACATGGAAACCACTCATGCAAGTAAGGAAGTAGCATGGTTACAAATATTTTTTTTAGGTATTTGGTTGGTACAACAAGTTGTAAGGATAAATTGTGACAGTCGGAGTGAAATTTTTCTGGCGAAGAACCCATCTCATCATTCAAAGGCAAAGCATATTGATATTTAATATCACTTTGTGAGAGACATGGTTGAAGAAACTAAAGTATTTATGATAAAGGTGGATACTTTGAAGAATGTTTCATATTCATTAACAAAATCTGTGAGCACTAAGAAGTTATCTTGGTGTAGAGGATCCATGGGCATTGTTTCCCTGGATTGTTGACTATGTAACCATGTAACCCCCTGTATGCAAAGAAAAAAACAAGTTGGAGAATGTTGGATATGTGTTATATTCTTTAAACGAGGGGGGTTTGAGGGGGGTGCAAGGGAGAGAATTCCCCCATGTGGTGGTTTGGGGGCAGTGCCCCCGAGAAAAAATTTCTACCTCGGTAAACATGTCACATATTTAGGTGGTTTTTCAGCACATGGTTTCTTTGTTGATGGTTTTCTATTTTCGGTTAAGGAATTAGGGTTGTTCACTAATACATGTCATTTGGGTTAGGGTTTTGGATGCCACTAGATCCTATATGTATATTGTATTGCAAACAATGTAACAAAAATGAAAATATAGAATATGTTGGTTCCCCAGTTTGGGTTTCCAGGGGAAAAATCTTTATGTAATGTTTATATTTTCCATTGTATATTTTATGTTCTTTTACTGAATATATGTTTGCAGTAAATATTGTACAAGGTTAAAATAAAAAAGAACTCCTATCCATATCAGTGTTAGTGTGGAACCTGTTGTTCCAGAGTTTGTGTTTTAAGGCTATAAAACACACCGTCTAGGCATCCAAAATAATAGTGTTTTCTTTCAGATTAATGGACGAGGAAAAGGCTCGATCAGATTCAGTTTCTCAACTGTCTCTGCCTTTCTTCTCTCTGTTCTTGGATGGTTATGTCCCGTTCTATGGCCGTCCAAGATTGTTCCAATTCGGTTCTGTTTCTGGCAGTTTGCAAGATAGTATTAAAGAGGTTTAGTGCAATGCTAGTTTGGTCTTGTAAACCTATAGCCACGTTCGGTTGTCGAGCGTTTGGGACTGTCATAGATGGTTAATTTTTTATAATTTTCAATAACGGTTTTTTGTGAGTTTGTCGCTTCAGATGTTCAGGTCAGATATTATATGGATAACATTAAAACTCGAAATAGAAAATAATGACACAAGCAGGCCGTTTCCTGGTTCAGTGATAATCAGGAGATTTTAAACTATAAAACATTACACAGATGAATATAAGAATTTAATCTAAAAAGAACCTTATATTTTCATTACAGTAAAGAAAGGTGACGGGGGTTTTCTAACAAGGGGAAAAATTAAGGAACAGAAGACTACAGGTCTTAAAATTATTAAAATAATCTCAGAGGAAAAACTGTAGCATCTTCAACATCCAAACCAATCTAATACCCTAAGCAATAATTGCATATAGCCTCAAATTGATTCATTTGCTAGAAATAAACATGAAGAAGAAAATTTTAA
>ML790439.1:934831-946304 GCA_009831015.1 Picea engelmannii
GGAGCAGAGCAAGGAACAACAGAGATTAAAAGGAGAGCGTTCATAAGGTATGTCCACTATCCATTTCTCTTAGTTCATTCAATATCAAGATCTAGGGAAAGAGTAGTATTCTGTTACGGTTTGTTCCAGATCCAGGTGGATCTAGGGAGATTGGTCTGTGTCCGCACTCATGAATTTATCCATAAACAAAGGGGGACAAAGACAACAGACCAGGGACATGGGAAATCCTTCGCTCCCTAAAAATGCTCAAGAATCCTCGAGGGTTAATGGGACAGTCTTGAACCAGATAGAAGCAGTCGCACCAGAAAGGTCACACACAACAACGTCGGAGCAACAACAGGAGGTCATAGTAGAAGATTTCACCAACTAGGTAGAGGCATATATAGAGGAGAGAACAATGGAGGTTGGAATCTTGAGTCATCCACCATAGTGGAAGGGAAAGAAACCAATAGCAAGATCATCGTGCAGGAAGGTTGCAACAACCATATTCTTACTATGCATTTTGGAAGGGGTGCATATTGCAACTAACCTGTTAGGATACATGGAAAAACTATGTTATTGGGATCATGATGTGACCGACATGGACAAGTTTCCTGATTTTTCAAAGAAAGTTTACCTGGATACCGTGGGTATAGGAACCTTCGGCGAGCCAATTGTCCAACCAAAACAGTGGGAAGTTGGACTGGCCAACACCGATATTCTAAGCCTATTGGATATCCCACACTTTGGAAGGGGTCATGACGTAAAAAAATGAATCAAGCAACTGATGGCAGTTACCCACGGAGGATACCTATGGGTGGAGGAGCCTGTCTTGATAGACGTAGATCTCATTGCATTCATTACAAGGATATCATATCGGGGGGAGATCCCCACGCAGTTCCTCGATGATAAGACAAAGGAGAAGGCATTGGCCGAGGAAATGAAGAATATGTATGACACAGAAAGAGGGTGTCAAAAAATCATCATTAAGCGCATCAGTGATGCAGCAACAAGGTTGGCCACCAAACTCATGGCATGCAATTTGATCAGGAAGTTTCATAAGGAGGAAGTCCCTGTCGAAGTTGTAGCAGTTGCAACATAGTGTGTGGAGGGAACTATATTTAGCTGGGGCCCATACTTGTTAAACATGTTCCTCGAAGACTACAAGGACACACAGGACCTAGGGACATAGTTCCACTACTCTTGGCTACTCATATTGATCATCTTGGTCAAATGGAGGGAGCCCAAATATACATACTTTTGTGAATGATCCACTCGTTGTCGTGCAGCACGATACCTATCATTGGGAGCACTTCAGACCCCAAAAACAAAAGTGAAAATGCAAGCATGTTTGTAGGGTATTACAATGACCTACAGGAAATCATTTCCAACAGTTGGTTGATTATGCCAGAAGTGGTCGCGCAATATCAAGGCATAGCTAACTTTAAAGAAACTAGGCATGTAGTATGGATCCAAGCATGAAAGTATCCCAAGAATTAATGGCTACAACTGCGATACTGTGTCAAGGAAGAGGATGTAGATATGGCCATCAAGGATTGGCAAGACGACTAGAGAGTCCCATTTCTTATTCACGAGATGTCCATGGATAACGAGGATGATGCAGGGAAAGAACAGACACCTACAAGAGAAAAAATGATGCCCAAGAAGACAAAGCTAGGGAAGAAACTGACGCAACAAAAGAAAGGAGGTGTGCCAAATAAAGGTACTCAGGCGGGGAAGAAGGACAAAACCTAGGCACTGCAAGAACAGGAAAAAGAGACTGAGACAACATAGGGGACCACATCAAGAGCTACCCAATAGGAACAAGGAAAACCCAAGAGGTCGATCATACACACCGGGGGTGCGCACAAGAAATCTAAGGCGCACAAAATGCCACTGTAATATACAATCACTGAAGACGATGCAGACAACGTTGATGAAAAATTCCATGACCGAGGAGTTGAGGAATTTGAATATGTCCAGCACCAATAGGACCGGATCCAAGACGAGTTGGCTGAAATGATGCAGCTCCTACAACAGATCAAATAAATGGAGAGGGTAGGAAGAGGAATAGAGTCAATCCTCACAACATCACAAGTAGGAGCCAAGGTTGTGCCCAACGAAAAAGATATTATCCAAATGATATCATAGGAAATCTTGACTTTTCATGTTACACCCAGCATGTTGTGCATGGATGAAATTGTTGGCTAGATACCCTTGAAATATATGACACAAATACATTGGTAATGGGGTGGTTACCAACCAAGGTGTTATATAAACTACAATTTAGAATCATGCAAGAGGTACATTCATGCACATGCACAGATGCAACATAACTACATCAAATGAAGGACAACAAAGAAGAGCTATAGTTGGTGCTTGAGCAGGTCAAGATCGAGACCAAAGACGAGAAAGATCATGCAGATAGGATCGAGAAGGGATTGGTTGTAGCCTATGATAGGATTCCAAAGAACACGTAAATAAAAAAGACCATGACAATGAAAAACATTGATCAGATTGTGAAAACAAACGATCAATACAGGTAGGAGATCGAGAACCTACGAGAACAACTCATCCCTACCACTCCCCCGGAGGTCAAGGAACAAAGGAAGTAGGAAGCAACAGGTCAGATGGAGGAAATGGAACAATAAGTCAACGCAACTTTCGACTTGTTTGATAGAGAAGAACAACTATGGACAAAGTTGGAGGAGGATCAACAGGTCCAACAGTGGGACTAAGAAGAGGAAAATATAAGCACAACTATCTAGGACCTCAAGTAGAGGCTGAAGACAATGAGGATCATTGAACACCTCAAAGGAGTACAATATATGAATAAGTTAGAAGCATAGCTCATAGTTGCACAGACACAGAAGAAGGATCGACAAGCTCAAATGGAACCTCTCCAAGAGCTAGCAATGAAGGTCATTGCGCAGGAAGAAGAGGAAAAAAATAACATGGCACAAATTTAGGCAGAGTGCGCAGAGATGATCAGTGACGAGATTACAATGCAAGTATTGGACGCGCTCAAAGAAAATACCACGCAGGCTCAAATACAAGCAAAGGAACTCATAGAGAAGTTCCAGACTCATCCAAGAGCTATTGATGAAGCACACAAATTTTAGGTGGCTTGGGATGAGCCACATGTCAATGTTGGGGCCTGTTGGACACAAACCTAGTCAGGAAAAAACACTATTTTTGGGAAGAGAAGCATGGAAGGAGGAAAGGATAGCTATAAGGAAAAGAAACATGTGTAAAGGAAGTAGGTGAGGTTCACATGCAAGGAAGACCTAATGAAGCTAGGGTTAGGGTTTTTGTAATGCATTGTAATTGATGATGAACCAAGAATATAAATAGATAGTACATAGAAGAAGAAAGGGGTCGGCAGACCGAGAAAGAAAGAGGAAATTAAGAGAGGATGAGAGCAAAGAACGGATGGGAGAGAGTTGTAAGAACTGTAGTACTCAGTAAGTTGGTGATATAGGGAAGTAGTGAGCCACCCGATCCCAAGGGTTAGATCACAGGATGAGGAGCCTGGTGTGATCTAGTCAACCTCATAGGAATTGAGGAGCTTGTTGAAGATAGTAAGATCTAATAGTGTAAACACACGCGGTGTGACATATTACTGCACCATAATAAAGGGCTTGAGAGCCAGATATTTGTGGACATATCCCAGGAGGGGGTGAACCATGGTAACACCTGTGTTGTGTGAATGAATGTATGTGTATTTATTGTTGTTAAGTGGTGAATATTAGATGAATGAATTAACTATTTAGATCCAGTATTTCACATGCATAAATAAACTGACTGTTATAATCATATGTTAGACTGAATAAATAAATATTACAAGGTACAACCGCATATCTCCATTCATTCCTAGGTTGCAAACACCTGAGTATTGTAGCCACCCATAGAGCTATCTCAGGTGAGACTGCACAGTGCATTCTCTGGGTTGTGTTGCCTTCTGGTCTACTAGAGGGGATGATAGTTTTAGAGGGCTTTTGTTGGGAGCTTATCAAATCTGAACCAGGTTCAATCTATGATAGTAAGGTAGTATCAAGATAACCAATAAAGAATCCTAAGTAGAAGTATAGAAAAACAAACAAATGTTTTGAAAGGGGTCATGATCCCACCATATGGGAAGAGGCAAGGGGACCTATAAAAAGGTAAATCCTTTATTTCTTAAGTGTCAACATTAGATCTCATTTATTTTCTACCACATGCCTTAAATGAACCCATCCACCTCTTTTGAATTAAACATACATTAATTGAATGTTAGGGTCCTAACCCGCACATAGGTAGAACAACATATTCGGATGTAATAAAGTTTAATATTAATAAGGCCTTTCAATAAAATAAAATAAGGCGGGTGTAAGAAGACCTAATAGAAGCTTCCTCTTCTAGAAGGATCTTCCTCTAGATGCTTCCTTTTAGTATAAATAGGAGTCAAGGGTATGAGAACCCTAGCTTGGATATTATTGTAATAGAGCTATGCTCAACTAGAGGTTGCCCCCTCGAAGAGGCCTGTGAACATTGCTTTCAAATTCAAAGTGTTATTTCTGTTGTTATTCTCATATCATTTCAGTGTTATTGTGGTGAATGTTCTGGTTATATTGTTTTTATTCTGCCATTACTAGCATTTTATTTCAGTTATGCATACATTTTATATCTGGTATATTACAAGTGGCATCAAAGCACTTTCCTCGGCAGAAAGTGTGGGTTAAATTGTTTTTCAGGGTAGAGACGTATTCCAACGTCTTTAAGCCACAGAGATCTGTTGTTACGCGCATAAACCCGCGGTTGAGGGATTTATACACGCAAGAAATACAAGTGGTACGTAAGCACACATATGTTGGCCACCCTTGTAACCCCTGTTGGTACCCCTTCGAGTGGTAGCACATTAGACAACACCTATGTATAGATCGTCCTAGATTACCTGAAGCCCTCTTTAGATAAACCGATCGGCCTCCTGACTGCTATAGTGTCATCAAGACAAGCACTCAGGAAGATACTCTCTAGTACCTGGGTAGTCGGGTAGTACGGATAAGGGTATGGTCTATCCTCCTTAGTTAGTGCCCTGAGATATTGGGCTGAGTACTACTGTTGGACCCCGCACATATATCAGAGATCTATAACATAGGGAAAACCCTTGTCTGTAGAACCCTTGAATACCTAACCCTTGGGGGACAGAAACATAAAAAAATTAAAATAGACAAGATCTATTGTTGTGCAACTGTGTTCGGGTTGCCAAGTAAATACACATTTCTTTCTGGTTAATCATTTGGGCATTTCCTCTCTACAGTATTCTTCAAACCAGAGTATAACTCCATAAAAACAAAACAAACAAAAAAATGAGTCTGGAAATTTTTTCACCATTATTTGAGATCTATTCCATTGGATTCATCTCTTTGTCCTTATCACATTCATCCATATAATTTTTTCAGAAAAAAAAAAAAAAAATTCCCCACCCACCCCTTTCAGTTTCCTCATCCTCATGGCCCATACTTGTAGCCAAGACTTGGAAGCTCGCTTCAACACCTTGCAATCTGGTCTCATTGAGACCCAACAAGAAGTGAAACAACTAAGTGCCAATGTTGTCACCATCAATACAACCATGCAGTCCTCAATGGGGGAAATCAAACAAGACCTCACCACCCATCTTGAATCAGTCTTTTCAGAACTCAGCACCAAACTGCATATCCCTACAGATAACCCTTCCTCTTCCTCACCTCCACATACTGAAGGTGACCATTCCTTTCATTCCCATACCTTGCAGAACCATCACTTTCAACGTGACCTACGCCTTTTGCGGGTGGATGTGACAAAATTTGATGTCTTGGACCCCATTGGTTGGGTAACCCAAATGGAACATTACTTCTCTTTATACGACATTATAGATGACTTGGCCAAACTGCAGTATGGTGTTCTCCATCTAGATCAAGAACATTGGAAATGGTGGCAATGGAGAAAAACTTCTCGTCAAGGGTATATTGCTTGGACACACTTTGTGCCAGAGATTTATGAACGCTTTGACACTGACACCAACCATTTGGGTCATTTGACAAAGTTGAAACAATTAGGAACAGTGGAATACTTTATAGCTTCCTTTGAGTGCCTGGCTTTTAGAACAGAGGGCATGTCTGATGCCTTTTTCCAAGAGTGTTTTATTAGCGGCCTCAAGGATAAAATTTGGGCCCATGTCCTCATGGCTCAGCCTGAGATTTGGGTGGAGGCTACCAAAAGAGATAAATAAGAACATCAGGTTGTATCTTCTCAAAAACACAAACCCTCCTTTATCCCTCGCCCTAAACCAGTAAATCCCACTACTCCCTGTGCTCCACTAAAGATCCAAAAATTGACCAAGGTTGAAATGGTTGAACGCCAACTCAAAGGCCTTTGTTATAACTTTGATGAAAAATATTTCCCAGGCCACAAGTGTAAAGAACAAAATATTTTTATGGCCATCTCCGAGGAGATTTCGGAAGAAGATGAAGAAACTCCCTCTGTGTCTGAGTCACCTGAATCCACTTAACCCCTCCCTCATACCCTCCCGAAGTACAACTGGTCATTTCCCTCATTGATCTCACTGGCTTCTCCACTCCCCAAACCCTCAAGCTAATCGGTTACATCAAGCATCAGAAGGTCATCATTCTGGTTGATAGTGGCAGCACCCATAATTTTATTCATCGCCACATTGCCTAAGAAACTCATTGCTACATCCATGTTGTCAATAATTTCAAAATCATGATTGTCAATGGTGGTTCCATGAAATGTGGAGGGCGTTGTGAAAATGTGTGTCTCCAAATTGGTGACTACCACCTAAAATCCCATATGTTTTTTATTGACATGGGAGGTTGTGACATTGCGTTGGGTGCAAACTGGCTAAGGACTTTGGGTCCCATTCTCATGGGTTTTAAAGACTTAACCATGCAATTCGACTAGGAGGGCCACCAAAATAAATTCCAAGGCATCACCGTTGGTTCACCTGAGATCATTACTTCCCATCACATGGAAAAGATGCTCAAAAAGGGTCATTTTGGTGTTATCACCCAACTCCATGCCATACAAGAAACAGAGACACCCTCGGTACTGCAATACCTCCAAGCCATCCTTTTTAAACATCAATTGGTATTTTCCACTCCCCAAGGCCTCCCTCCTTCCCGTGGTGTTCATGATCATTCCATTCCCCTTGTACCTGGAAGCCTTCCTCCCAATATCCGTCTGTATCGTCACCCCTTTTCCCAAAAAAATGAAATTCAGAAAATGGTCCAAGAACTCCTTAATGCAGGTGTTATCCGCCCTATTATGATCCCCTACTCGTCTTATGTGGTCATGGTCCTGAATAAAGAAGGTTCTTGGTGAATGTGTCCTGACTTCTGTGCCCTCAACAAACTTACCATCAAAGACAAATTCCCCATTCCTGTCACTGATGACCTCCTGGATGAATTGAGTGGTGCCCAATTCTTCACTAAACAGGATCTTCATTCAGGCTACCACTAGATACGTATGAAGGAGGTAGACATTCCCAAGACTGCCTTTAGAAATCATGAAGGCCACTGTGAGTTTTTGGTCATACCCTTTGGCTTGTGTAATTCCCCCTCCACCTTCCAAAGCCTCATGAATCATTTCTTTCGTCCTTTTCTCCACCATTTTGTCTTAGTTTTCTTTGATGATATCCTCATCTATAGAAAAACTTGGACAGACCATCGTGCTCATGTGGATCAAGTTCTCCATCTACTCTCTCAGCACCAACTTTTCCTAAAACAGTCTAAATGTGCTTTCAGCGCCTCAGAAGTAGAATATTTGGGTCATCTGGTTGGCAAAGATGGCATCAGGGTGGATCCTAAAAGGATTGAAGCTATGCAAGACTAGCCTCACCCAAAGACTCTTAAGATCTTGCGTGGATTTCTAGGCTTAATAGGGTATTATCGCAAGTTTGTTAAGAATTATGGGAATATTGCAGCACCTTTCACTGCTCTCCTCAAAAAGAACTCTTTCATTTGGACTCCAACTGCTGCACAAGCTTTTCAGACATTGAAGATGGACATGTGCACCACTCCAGTTCTCGCCCTTCCCGATTTCACAAAGACCTTCGTGTTGGAGTGTGATTCCTCGGGGAAAGGAATTGGTGATGTCCTTATGCAAGAGGGTCGACCTTTGGCCTTTACCAACAAGAAAATATCTTAAATAAATCTGGGCAAATCCATCTATAAAAAGGAAATGTTGGCTATTCTACATGTTATGGATCTGTGGCATCCTTATCTATTGGGGCAACATTTCCAAATTAAGACAGACCATCAAAGCCTCAAGTATTTTCTGGAGCAACACATTTCCTCCCCACAACAACAAAAATGGGTGACTAAACTCTTTGGATATGATTATGAGATCATTTATAAGAAAGGGAAAGACAATGTGGTTGTGGATGCACTTTCCCGAAAATATGAAGATGAAGGATCCCTTTTTTCTATTTCATTCATTGTACTAGATTGGCTCCAAGTTATTCGCCAGGAATGGCTACAAGATCCCAAAAGTTCACAGTTGATCCACCAATTGTAGTCCAAGGCTCCAACTTCCCCAAGGTACTCTTGTCTCCATGAGGAAGTTCGATACAAAGGCCATTTGTATTTAAGTAAACAATCAAATCTTAAATCCACGGTACTTTCTGAGCTTCATGCTACACCCACAGCAGGGCACTCCGGGTTCACCAAAACCTATGACAAGGTCAAAAGTTCATTTTTATGGGATGGTATGAAACAGGACATTCGTAATTAGGTAGCTAAATGTGATGTGTGTCAACGCAACAAGGGATAAATAGTCAAATCGTCAGGCACACTACAACAGCTCCCGATTCCACCTGCTATTCGGAAGGATATCTCTATGGATTTTATTACCAGCTTACCTAAATCGGGAAATAAATCTGTCATCATGGTGGTTGTTGATTGCCTTTCCAAGCATGCTCATTTCTGCGCCCTTCAACACCCGTTTATAGCATCCATGGTGACTCAAATATTCATAGATCAGGTCTTCAAGCTTCATGGCATGCCACACTCTATTGTTTCTGATCATGACCCAACTTTCACAAGGAATTTTTGGCAAGAACTGTTCAATATACAAGGCACTGATTTGCATCTCAGCACAACTTATCATCCCTAGACTGATGGCCAAACGAAAGTTGTCAACAAGTGTTTGAAAACATATTTGAGGTGTTTTTCTTTGGAAAAGCAAAATTAGTGGGCTCAATGGTTACTCCTAGCTAAATAGTGGTACAACACTTCATACCATACATCTACACGCATGAATCCTTTTGAAACGATATATGGACAGAGTCCATCTTCAATTCTCTCATACTTACTGAGTGCCTCAAAGGTCCAGGCGGTTGACCTAACACTTACAGCTCGAGAGGCTATTCTCCGTACCCTCAAAGAGAATTTTTTCATGGAATAGAATCACATGAAGAAAAAAGCAAATCAAGGTCACTCTGAACGCCAATTTTCAGAAGGGGATCAGGTGTTTCTTCGACTGCAACCTTACAAGCAAACTTCCCTCAAGGCCGACCATTGTCAGAAGCTAGCGCCCAGATTTTATGGTCCTTAAAACGTACTCAAGCATGTGGGACAAGTCACCTATCATTTACCTTTGCCCATCCATTCTAATCTACATCTTGTTTTTCATGTTTCATGCTTAAAGAAGGTGATTGGAGCTAAGTGCCAAATTCAACCCAACCTTCCGGAGTTAGTTGAAGAAGGATCCATTTGGCTACAACCAGAAGTAGTTTTGGACCAGTGTGAGCATTGCCTATGTCAAAGAACCATTAAGGAAGTGCTAGTCCAGTGGAAAGATATTGTTGGATTACTAAGAGGGGCGGTGAATCAATAATAACATAATTATAATCCTTTTTCTTCAAATGTTATATCAATGTAGAATTATTATCCATTAATGAGCAGTAATAAATAAACAATCACACACATGCATAGTACACCAGTGTTTTATGTGGAAACCCAAATCGGGGGAAAACCATGGAACATTTTTTCTTATATGTCTTGAAGAATTACATTCACTGGAAGTACCAACTTCCTTTGTTTTCTAGCTGCAACTAGAAGGAGGCTCCAACCTCCTAGTTTCTCAGGCTACAACCCGAGAGAAGCTCCAACTCCCCAAATATCTGGCTACAACCAGAAGGAGGCTACAACCCCCAATTTTCTCTGACTACAACCGGAAGGTGGCTACAACCACCTGTCCTTTCCCCATCCTATCACCCTAAAGTAGAAGTAGAATGATGGAACCACTGTCACACTATCACTATGAGATATAATGTTGTAAACCTGTACCAATAAGTCTGAACCATGCATCAACCTGTACCTCAACCTGTAATCAATATGTACCATAAACAAGTTCATCAACCATGCACCAACCTATAATCAACCTGTACCATAAACAAGTGCATCAACCATGCACCAACCTGTAATCAACTTGTACCATAAACAAGTGCATCAACCATGCACCAAGTATGTACCTTAACCAAAATCCCTCATCAATTTCATCATCCAAATATGATTTGTAGCTCTGTAATAGACCTAGTGTATATTATCACATTCCTTCAAACCTTCAACTTTTAAAAACAAGAGACTAGCATTTTCATCAAACTTTTCTTTAGTCTCACATGCCTAGTTTTGGATTAATCAACAACCCTAACTTGAAGTAATCATAACTTTGAACCTGTAATGTATAAAGATATGAAACTTATATACAATGTTTTTTAGTGTGTTTTATACAATTCCTCCAAGTGGCACTACTTGGAACCTCTCATAAAAGGAGTTATAGCAAAAATGGCATACCTTGTTGAATTCTGGCTTATTCTAGAGAGCGACCTTGTAGAGCATGCCCTGCACAAAATATTTGATTACATGATCTGAAACTGTTACATAGCATACTAAAGACTATACCCTAACCAAAACATTTTGTCTCACTAAATTTGGATCTGTTATGAATAATTTATGACGTTTTTACCCGAAACACCTGATTTTGACTAGTTTCAGGACTGGCCACAAACCCTATTTTCCACAATGTGTAACTCCCAAAATAAAGCGACCCACAAGCTGAATTTTTAACCACTGATACTTGGATATGTTGCATCACTTTCATATCAATGTCAGGATCTGAATCATTATAGAAAAAAATTTATAGTGAAAATAGTGAGATGACCTGAAAATAACATACCATAGAAAGCACCATCAAAAGAATTTATCCTTCCTTGCATTTCGGCTTTCTTTTCTTCACTTTCCTCAAAATTTAGGCTTAGATATCATTTGTAAACCTCAGACACCTATATATATTCAATATTCTCAACTGTTATTCAAATGAGAGAGCCTTGCCTCTTATTTATACTCTCCAAGTAGCTTCCTTAAAAGCATCTTCTAGGTCACTTGGCCCCACTTTCCTTATTTTAGGGTTGGGTCCACATCTAATTTCTCCATTAAAATTATTATTGAAATAATTT
>ML790440.1:0-22117 GCA_009831015.1 Picea engelmannii
ATCAAATAACACCATAGTATATGGTGTTATTTGATATGGCGCATATAATATATGGTTGGTAGCGTTTTTAATACTATATGGTTGGTTCTTGAATGATATAACATTTAACTACCAAGGGGATGCCTCGGTGTTGGCAAGGTCAACGGCTAGGCCCTTGACCACCCCTTTTTTTCTTTTTTTCTTTTTTTTAAAAAACCATGGGGTCATGGTGGCCTTTTCACAAGGTCTTGGGTTCAATTCCCATAGCCCCAAATTACACCATTTCTAACCATTTTCTACCAATCTCCGATGAAACTTCAACTGTTGATATCTTTGTCACCTGGAGGTCGTTTTTCCTGAAACGAACGTCATCGGAAAACTGTTGACGAGCCCTTCCACTTTGTAAGCTTTACTTTTCCATTTGAATACTTTAACTCTATAGAATTTTGAGATGATCCACCTGGATCACAGTGGAAGTGATTTTGTAAATATGTCTGCCACTTTTTCTTTTGTGCCCACATATTCAACTCTGATGTTCTTTTCTGCAACCTATTCCCATATAAAGTGATACTTGATTGGAATGTGCTTCATCTTGGAGTACATTATCGAGTTCTTTGAGATACTGATGGCGCTTGTATTATCACAATAGATTGGAATGGGCTCATCATACTCAACCTGTATATCTTTCAGAGTTTATTTCATCCATAGAACATGTGTACAACATGTTGTTGTTGCAATATACTCTGTCTCAGCTGTAGATAAAGATACTGATGATTGTTTCTTGATTAGCCATGATACTAAAAACTCACCCAAGTATAACTCTGCTCCACTAGTGTTTCATCGGTCATCAATGCAACCTTCCCAATCTGCACCTATTTATGAAATAAGTGATAGATCCTTTCCTTTTGGATACCATAATCCAAACTTTTATGTTCCTTTGAGATATCTAAAAATACTCTTCACTACTAATACATGTGATTCCTTTAGTGTTGCTTGAAATCATGCCACTTGTCCAACTATCTGCATTACATCTGGTCTGGATGTTGTCACATATAGTAGGCTACCAATCATTCACCTGTATTGCCTCTGATCTATAGAATTTGAATCATCATCTTTGCTCACCTTGCAATTGGTTTGCATGGGGGTGACAATTGGTTTGCAATCTTCCATTATGAACCTCTTCAACATTTCTCTGATATACTTGGTTTGAGAAATAAAAATTCCTTGGTTTCTTTGACATATATGAAGACCCAGAAAGAAGGATAGTTCTCCAAGTAATGACATTTCAAATTCATTATGCATGTCCTTTGAAAAATTTTGGCTTAACCTGTCATCAGTGCTTCCAAAAATAATATCATCAACATAAACTTCAATTAATAAAATACTATCTTGAGTTACCTTGATGTATAGGTTGTTGTGTGCACTTCCTTTTCTGAACCCTGTGTGTCGTATATATTTATCCATTCTAGAGTATCATGCTCTAGGATCTTGTTTTAGACCATACAAGGTCTTCTTTAATTTACACACATAATCTGTGTTCTCTAACAACTGAAATAATTATATTTGTTCAATGTAGACTACTTCTTCAAGTTCCCCATTCAGAAAAGTTGATTTTGCGTCCATCTGATACACTTTAATATTTTGGAGCATGCATAAGCTAAAAGCAATTGGATTTCTTCCATTCTAGCAACTAGGGAAAATGTCTCTTCAAAGTCGATTCCTTCAACCTGTGCATATCCTTTACATACCAATATAGATTTTTCCTCTGTAACCTGTCCATATTCATTCAATTTATTCATGTATACCCACTTTGTGTTGGTCACATTCCTATCCTTTGCTCTTGGAACCAATTCCCAAGTGTCATTTTCTCTATTTGATCCAATTATTCATCCATGGCCTTATTCCAAAATTCATCCTTGTTGGCCTCTTCAAAACAGGTTCGTTCAATTGTAGATGAGAATGCTAGGTGTGTTTGTTCTAGTGAAATGATTCTTCTTCTAGTCTCAACTCCTTCATCTTTGTTTCTGATGATCTCATCTTAAGGATGATTCTTTCGTACTCATCTACTAGGTGTCTTTGGAGGCACTTGTTGAACTTGATCTTCTTCTTCTGTTGGTTCCTCTTCATCTTCCCCTTCTACTTCTTTTTCATCTTTTGCTTCTTCTTCATAAAGTTATTCCATTGATTCATTTTCTTCTTCCTTTAATTCTTATCTACCTGTTTCATCAATTGTTACATTTATGCTTTCCACAACTTTGTTCAATCTCAGGTTGTAACACTTGTATGATTTCCTTGTACTTGAGTAACCAAAAAGTACTCCTTTTCCACACGAGAGTCAAACTTTCCCATTCTTACATCTTCTCTTTTGATGTAGCATTTTCTTCCAAAAACTCTGAAGTGCTACACATTTGTTGGTCTTCCTTTCCATAGCTTATAGGGCATTTTTTCAGTGTTGTTTCTAAGCATTACTATGCTTTGAATGTGAACTTTTGCATGCACTGCCTGTGTCCAAAATATATCTGTCAATTTGGAATCCATTAGCATTGTTCGAGCCATTTTATGTACTATCATGTTCTTTCTCTCAACAACTCCATTCCATTGAGGTGTCCTAGCAATAGAGAATTTCCCTTTTATTCCATGCCTGATGTAGTAGTCCATAAATTCATTTAAAGTGAACTCTCCTCCATTATCACATCTCAATCATTTGATTTTTGAATCAATTTCATTTTCAACCATTTCCTTGTAGACCTTGAAGTTTTCAAAATCTTTTGACTTATTCATTAGAAAGAAAACTGCATTCATTCTTGTATAATCATCAACTAATAACATAAATTATTTATCACCTTTTAAACCCTTTGTTGTAGTTGGTCCAACTAGATCAGTATGCACAATTTCTAGTGGTTTTGTCGTTGAATATTCTTTTGATTTAAACCTAGTCTTTGTTTGCTTTCCTTGTTGACAATGCTTGCATAAAGTGTTGGTTGGCTTTCTGATCTGGGGAATTTCTCTAAATGCTTCCCTTTTGTTGACTTTGACAAGGTTATCAAAATGTATGTGACCCATTCTTTTGTTCCATATCCAACTTTCATCTTCCTTTCCTAGGAAACACTTTTCTTTTCCAATTTCACTTAATACATATATGTTGGTTGAAGTTCTCACAGTTGTTGCAATCAATTTTATTATCTCTCACTTTTGTGAATCAAAATTAACTTTATGACCATGGTCACGCATTTGTCTCACACTTAGAATATTATGTTTCATATCTTCTACTAGTAGAACTTTTTCTACCTTGGTATTCTTGTTCCCAATTCTGACTATGCCTTTTCCAATGATTTTATCTAAATCATCATTTCCAATATGATTTTTGCATCCATTTCCCATTCCTGAATGGAAATGGGAAGTTTTTACTATCGATTTCATTATAACATTCCCTAGGATAGCAAGGAAACATGATTCCATCATGGTAGTGATGGAAAATATTACAAAGGTTGCACATTTCCTTCTGGTGAAAGTAACTCATAACGAACCCAATATTACAAAAAATTATATGAAATAAATCGCTAGGCTACATGTTGTACCTAAGAAAACTATTTTCGATACATATCCCAAGTGTAACGTCCCCTGTCCACCCTAGTCAGGGACACATCACTACTTCAAAACTAAACTTCTTTGAAACCAGATTGTAACACACCCCAGTCTTAAGCCACTGGGCTATGCATGCTTTGTTTGAGCTCATATATATATATATATAATGCAAATTTAAACAGAGATAGACATTTTTTTCATACACAGATTCAAGAAGAAATGAAAATAAACACATACATGCAACATATACTGGAAATTCTAATAACATTATAACACATGTACAAGATACACAACATACAATTAACATAGAATTGGTACTTATATTTTCATGAGAATACCACCAACTGCATGCAAACCTTCCACGAACCTCTCAGCCTTAGACAATGCTGCTCCAAGCTATCAGCAGTGGATCACCCCCGAGCTGGGACTAAACTCCACCCAGGGTAAAGGAATCCTAGGCTAGGATGAGACTATAGAAAGTTGCACAATGCAATAGGAAGGATTCCCTCCGAGGAGCCTACTTACGCCCACTGCTCACAGACTCTCATTCTCCAAATTCCTATCCCACCCTGGGAATATGCACCTTCAGTGTTCCAGAGTCCATCAAATGCTCCACTTCTCTTCCATGGCTTTAGCAATAGGCCATATCAAGAATTCTCAAATCTTTATAGCTATTGTTGGACTCCCTCTAGGAGAAATCCCTTCCCCAATAATATCTATCACTTGGACAGAGTTTCTCACAGGACTAACAACCTGCTTCTTCAACCCATGGGCCTAAAAAACTGCCTCTTCAAACCACGGGTCTGACAACCTACTTCTTCTATCCATCTCTTGAGTCAACCAGGTAACCACAGTATAAAAATCAGGTAAGGTAAGGGACGACTCAACAAATAAAAGAGGTTAACGATGGAAGACATTTCAAAAATGGAGGAAATGGTTGATTGTGTACCTACTCAGTGTGTGAGGGAATGGGGAAAGGGATGGAAATATGGTCAGAATGGTCCGAGAGAACCCCCACAATGATGGAATTTCCCACATAAATTTGCATTTGTCCTAGCTAACACTTGGCTCTCCAAGAGCTCGTTCCTTTCCACTTGGAGTTTTTTCTCTCCCCAAAGGAAATTAGGATAACATGTTATGTCCAACCTTAGTATTTTAGGAATATACTATAATATTACCTTGGGTTAATCCCTCAAGCTTAGCCCCTTTTTACTAGCCTCTCACCCCCCCTACCTTTCCCTTCCTAGTGGATATTAGTCACCCATAACGCTTTCTTCGTGGTTGTTCTACATGCAACGATGTATTTTTATTAATGATCTGCATAATTACATATAAAAAATAGGCTCATTGGCCTTTGCATCTAGGCTCTTTTTCCTAATAAACACATAAGCCTCCCAACTTATAAATACTTCTCTCACCATCCTATATACATCATTAAACATCATTAAAATTCAATAGGGGCTCTACCTTGGGGTATTACAATCCCCTCCCCTTGTTTATGCACTTTCCTCAGTGCATCATATTTACATATTACAACAAGATTTTCAAAAATCTTCAAAAAGATGCGGGTACTATGCCTGCATAGAATCTTCATGCTCCCAAGTTGCATCCTCAGGACCATACCAGGTCCATTGGACCTTTACAATCCCTATGGATTGATTCCATAGCTGTTTGATTTTCCAGTCCAGAATGTGTACCAAATGCACTTGAAAAGTGCTTTCTTGCTCCACCTGAATCACATTCTAATCAATAACATGATTAGTATCAGGTATATATTTATTAAGAAATGATACATGGAATACATTATGTATAGACATAGATCAGGTAATGCAAGCATGTAAGCTACTGGTGCAATCCTTTCTAGGATTTCAAACAACCCACAATATCTAGCTTCCAACTTGGAACAGTTTCCCAACTTCATGGAACTTTTGTTGGCCTTCACCTTCAAGAAAACATGATCACCCACTTTAAATTCTTTGTGAGTTCTTCCCTTGTCAGCATATATTTTCTTCCTGTCTTGGGCATCCTTTAAATTCTGTTTAATATTCAACATTTTCTCTTCCATTTCTCTTAACAACTCTAGCCCAATCACTGCTTTGTCAGCTAGGTTGTCCTAGTTTACTGGTGTGTTTCACTTTCTACCATAAATTTCCTCAAATGGGCTCATCTTTAGTGATGCTTGATACCCATTGTTGTAGGAATATTCCGCCAAGTGTAGATAATATTCTCATTTATATGGTTTTTCCATCTCATACATCCTTAGCATATCCTCTATCACTTGGTTCACTCTTTATGTTTTCCCATCAGATTTGGGATGATAATTTGTGCTAAAGTTTAGATTTGTTCTGATCCCTTTGAATAACCCCTTCCAAAACTTTGAGGTAAAATTTGGGTCTCTGTCAGACATAATTGTCTTGGGTATTCCATGCAAGCATGCTACTTCCCTCATATAAATATTACCAATATTTGTTTCCTTGTGATTAACCTTCATAGGTATGAAATGGGCAGCTTTAGTAAGTTTGTCCACCACCACCATGATAGTGCTTGCTTGTTCAGGTAAATTTGGTGATGAAATCCATTGTCACCACTTCCCACTTCCACTCAGGAATGGGCAATGGCTGCAATAATCTAGCTAGGTGTATATGTTCAGCCTTGACCCTTTGACACTCCAAGCATTTAGCATTGTATTCAGCAATCTCCCTCTTCATTCCTGGCCAAAAATATTGGCTCTTGACTGTTGAAATTTTTTCTGATATCTTAGTTTCTTAGCATAAGGTACATTATGCATCTCTTTTAAAATCGTACTCCTCAATTCAGGAGAATTGTGTACATAAATTATGTTCATGTACAAGAGAATTCCATCAATTCCCAATTCATAATCTTCAACTTTTTGTTCCATTTTACCTTGTTGCAATTTTGTTACCAATTCCTTGTACTGCAAATTAGTTTTTGCAGCCTCAGAAATTCTACCTTTAAGATCAATTTGATACATGCTAATGGTTGTAGCATGAAATTCATGCACTCTCCTACTAAGTGCATCAACCACTTTGTTCTCTTTTCCTTTGATGTGCTTAATATCAAAGTCATACTCATAGAAGAATTTCAACCATCTGCTATTCCTGGCATATAAATTTGGTTGATCAAAAAAATATTTCAAACCATTATGGTTTGTCCTCAGCTCAAGCCTCTTTCCAATGAGGTAGTGCCTCCACTTCTTAAATGCATGCACCATGGCTACCAACTCCAAATCATGAGTGGCATAGAGCCTTTCATTCTCTTTCAATTTTATGGATTCAAAACATATCACAAACCCATTCTGACTGAGGACTCCACCAAGTCCTTCTTTGCATGCCTCTGTGCAAACCATGAAATCTTCATTGGGATCTGCAATCCTCAAAATTGGAGAATTGTTTAACAACTTCTTCAATTGCTGGAATCTCTTTTCACATTCTATTGTCCATTGAAACTTCACCCCCTTCCTTTGCAAGGAAGTGATTGGGTGAGAAATTCTCGAAAACCCTACAATGAATATTTTGTAGTAGTCAGTTAGACCCATGAAGGATATGAATTTTGTCACATTCTTAGGTTTTTTCCACCCTTTAATGGCATCAATATTTGCAGGGTCCATTGTTATCCCTTCGTCGGATATGATATGCCCCAAATAGTGAATTCGGTTCTGATAAAATGAGCACTTGCTCAATTTAGCATAGAGCTGGTGCTCTCTTAACACTTGTAACACCATCCTCAAATGATGCTCATGTTCTTCTTCTGACTTGGAATATACAAGGATGTCATCCAAAAATACAATGACAAACATGTCTAAATATTCCCGAAAAACACCATTCATCAAACACATGAAAACACCTGGTGCATTTGATAACCCAAATGGCACCACTGTGAATTTGTAATGACCATACCTTGTCCTAAAGGCGATCTTGTTGATGTATTCATATATGATCCTTACTTGATGATATCCTTACTTGAGTTCAATCTTTGAGAATATCCATGCATCCTTTAATTGATCAAAGAGATCATCGATCCTTGGAAAAGGATACTTGTTCTGTATGGTTACTTTGTTCAATTGTCTGAAATGATGCACAATATCAATGTCCCATCTTTCTTCTTCATGAATAATAATGGGGAACCCCAAGGTGACACACTTGGGAGTATATACCCCTTCTTTAGTAGTTTTTCAATCTTAATTTGCAACTCCTTCAGCTCTAGTGTACTCATTCTGTAGGGAGTCTTTGATATTGGAGTTGTTCCATGCATCAAATTTATAGAGAAATTGATATCTCTCTTTCAGGGTAGTCCTGGTATCTCCTTAAACGCATCCCCAAAATATTTCAGGATTATGTGATCCTCCAGATTTGGCACCTTATCCTTAGGTGCTTCTTCTATATGGGCTGCAAATATTTGACAGCCCTTCCTGTAACACTTCTTCAGCTGCATTGTTGAGATATCTCGGATAGTAACTGCCCTAGGAATTCCTTGGACTGTTATTGGGTTCTCTTCCTCATCCATTCAAGTAAATGTCTTTTTATGACAGTCTAAGACAACATAATGTTGTTCCAACCAATCCATACCAATTAGACAGTCATAAGAACCCAATGGTAGGATGTTCAAATATTCCTTGGTACTTATCCCATTCATGTCCACTGGACATGATTTAACCAACTCAACAACTTTTCTCTTGGCTCTGGTAGCCAGTTGTACCAATTAATATTTCTCATGCTTGCTTCTTGGAAAAGGAAATATTTCCACAACTTTAGGATCTATGTAGCTATGAATAGCTCCTGAATATATCAACATAGTAAAGGCATGGTTATTGATCATACCTTCTACTTCAATCATGTGTGATTGAAACTCTACTTGCTTGTTGTTCAAGGCTGCATATATACTTGGAACACTTTTTCCCATGTCCTCCACTATTTTTGCTTGTTGTACATTGTGGACAACTCTCACTTTGTCACTTTTGTGAGGAAAATATCTATACGTATGGTCTCCTTTATAGCCCCAACATTGAATGGGTGTCTGCCTTGGAATTTTCCCACCTACCTCAGCCATTTTGTGCTCTCTAAAATATGGTTGTCCTTGAGGACTGTTTCTAAAAAATGGAGGCTTGTTCCCCTGCTACCTTTGTTCCTTCTTAAACTTATTCTTTTCCTTGCAAGTTGTTGGCACAGGGGCAGACCCAGGGTTCAATTCTCAAGAGTGTACAACCAAAACCCTAACTACCATCCCTTTCGGCAACAACTGCGAAACAAATGGAGTCTCACCCGAGGTAGAGGCAGGGGTGGTTGCAGGACTCGGATGTCTGCAACCTTAGATGTGACAAGGATCTTGGATTATATCACTTAGCAATTATCTAGCATGGTTTATCCATCAATATTCAACCCTTACAGCACTTTGCAGATAGCACAGAGCATCGCAGTATATACTTAGATTCCAGAAGACTTAGAACTTAGATACAACAAGATAGATTGGGTTCACCAAATCCGACACTAAGCATATTATATATCAGATCTAACATTCATTCCTATCTCAGAAGCACAAAGCATAACTAAATCTATTTAATAACATCAAGCACTTAGCCAAGAAGGAGATAACACATTATGTCAAATCAAAGAGCATAATACACACAGTTACCGTGGTTCACCCCCACCCTAGGGCTACGTCCATAAAGTCTTCCTCTTTATATTATCTTGGTCAAGTGGTTACAACGCAGATCTTCAATGACCCTTACTTTTCACAGGACAGAAGATCTATGCATCTCGCTAGATCCTTCTTCCTTTCACTTCAGCACAAAACTACAACAACTTGCACTTAGCTTTTCAATCTCTTTACAATCATGCACATAGCACTTGCAATATACATCCAATCACACAGATCCAATTACTAGAACTAAGCATTTTTCTATACATCACATAGATGTACTACCATATACTACTTACATTGCCTAAGTATCTATTTATAGATTACAAAATGGTCCTAAGTGTGGGTAAACCCATGGGTTGACATCCCTTTCCCGTTACATCAACCCAAAACCCTAAATGGACCCAAAAATAGGTCTAGTTTCCCTAATTTTTGCTTCACGTTGCACTCCATCTTTGGCAAGTTGGGCAGTCCCAAAAATGGTTAAATATGACCAAGTATTCTTCAAAACTTGGTCAAGGGCCAACAGGCCCCCAACACTCACCTGTGACTCATCCCGGGTCACTTTGGTTTGATCAATTCCGCCTCGAATGCCTTGATATTGGCTCGAGCTACTTCGACCTGTTGTAGTGCGACAGCCTCTTGCTCAGTGAATTCCTGGATCACTGTGTCATTGAGAGGTCCTTCTAGGTGTTGTTCTATAGTGATGACAACCTGTTCGAGTTCAGCTCCCTGGCTTTCAAGTTCAGCGAACAACTAGCATGCCTTTTCTTGGATTGTCTGAAGTTGTTGGGAAACTTCCATCACTTTACTTTGCAGCGTATGTACCTATTGTTGGGATGTGTGTTGTTTTTTGAACCTCTTCATTCTTTCGATTGGGTTCAAAGTTTTTATCTATGCCTATAACTTGTCTACATGTTTCTTTGATCCTTAGAGTTGTGCCTCTAATGTCTATAATTATGGATTCTCTACGAGGGTTTCATAAGTCTGGGCACTTCTAGCACTCAACTTCTTGCATTCCAGGTAAAAGGTTTTTAATCGAACAACTGCGCTTCGAGCAGTGGCCTCTCTTAGATCTCTTATTTATTGGGGGGTCTCAGGCACGGTGCGGAGCTCCAAATTTGTGATGCAATGTTGGAGTTTCTGAATTACTTCTTCCAGTTGGGTCACCTGTTGTGGGAGATGGTCTTCCATCTTCACTTCTATGACCGTCACAGGGTTAAGTGCTTTGTGAACCCTTTCCTGTACTTCAAATTTCTCTGCTAGAAACTGTACCTTTTCCTCGTCCCACTTCGCTTTCAGGGCAATATTTTCCCGTTCTTCCTCATTCGATTGTTCTAGAAGTGATTTATGTGCTTGCATCAAAGCATGGGTGACTTTTTTTGTGTCTTCTTGAGCATGTTGAAGGCAATCTTCAACTTAATCAGCAATCTGGTGTAGATGAGTGGGCTCATCACCTGTTCCTAATGTTCCACTTATCGAGGGCACTGTAGAAACTGCTCAGTTGGACTGGAGTGCCTGCTACACTTCTTGGAGTTCTTCCTTGATTCGGTTGAATATATCCTCCTGCTTTGCTTCTTGATTTTCTGCAAGCTCTAGTGAAACATCATTCAACACAACAATTAAGAAGTCGAATTCATCCAGGGTAAGGGTAGTTTTAAGCGTGGTCCGGGTGGCCTTAGATTTCTTTCGAGAGGAAGGTTTTGGTGGTGTAATCTTTCTTTTCATGGAGGGATCCTCCTCCTCTCTAGGTGGAGTAACCTCAACTCTATTTTTCTCAACTTTTGTGCCACCTAGCGTGTCACCATCACCTCCCTACGCAGGTGAGATCGATGTAGTCTTTGCGGATGTTCTAGCGATATCTTCAACTTCGTCATCTTTCTTAGTCTTGATTGGCCCAGATGTATCTAGCATAGATTTAGGGATTTCCTCGTCGGACATGTCTACAGGGTCCACTGCAATAAGGAGGTCCACTGACCATTCCTTGGTAATCTCCTCCAAGTCACCTTCTGTCATCTTGTAGTAGGATTGGAGTTGTTGTTTGTGCTCATCACTGCACGCTGCAATATAGGTGAAGTGGCGGTCCGCACTAAATTTCATCAAAGTTCTAAACCTATGAAGTACATTTGGGGTGATTCGCAGTGTAGACTGAATTACATTCTTTAGTTGGTTGAAATAGGTGTGGAAGACAACATTGGATTGCCACTGCTTGTTCATGTCGTTGGATTACCACGGCGTACAAAACTTTGCAGCTAATGGTTCGAAAGGTTCAATCCCTGGAAAAGTGGCTCCCTCTGGCAGTTCCCAAGTGATGAAAGAAATGAGTATGAGAAACCAACTAAAGTGGAACTCATACCCTTGGTCTTGCACTCCTCTGCAATCCAACTCTAGCTGGTTTACAAGATACTGTGCCCAATTCATCTGTAGTCCCTTGGCACACTTCCCTACAAGGTCAACTACGAAGCCAGTCACATGTGTTGGTATGTTCTTATGAACTAACTTTCCCATGACCAGCTGACAGGAAAGGCGCATTGCACCACTCTGGATAGAGGCTACCTTGTAGCCTCGCGTACCCTTACCTACATCACCATAAGTTTATTTTATACGTTGTGCTAGTGCTCGGTCTGAGGTCTTTCCTGGGTAAAATTCCTGTGGGTCAACACCTTGCATGCTAAGACTGGTGATTCGATTGATCAGAGTCAAATACACAGTGATGTGGTGGTCCAACCATAAGTATCTGTCGTGATAGCAAGACAGCAGCAACTTGACACATGCGTTGACTTCCTGGTGTCTTTTGAAGTGAGGGATATTCATTACGTTGAGCAGTGTGGACTGCGCGAGGTTTTGGGTCCAGGACTGTAGGACAATCTTAGGATTTGTTCCTTTGGTCTTGGTTAAGTACTTGTCTGAAACTAACATGATGTAGGTTTTGTGATCTCCAAAGTTAAAATCATTAAATTTTAGTGTTGCAAGCTTATCCTGGTCAACACGTACTGCACGCACCCCTTTTGGAAGATACACAGTGATCAAGGTGTACTCAAAGTCTCTAGGTAGACTACCATGGTTAATATTACCGCTCAAAGGTGGTATGTAAACTGGCAGAATGAGTGGGATCAACTTGGTGTTTGCAATATCGTCTATGTGCTTTGTTCTTGTCTTGGTCATGGTTCTAGAAGGTCCTTCTCCATGAGTAGTGGAGGGAGAATCTTGGACTCCTCCTGTTGATGATGCTTTCATGCATGCAGACATCCTTCTTTCTGACATGACTCTCTCATCCATTAAGTCAATCAAAACTTCTTCAACTACTTTCTCAACAGCGCTGAGCTCGTCCGACATACAAGCTTGGGTCCACTAGCTCAGGTGTGAAAATGAATTCAGAGACTACGATGAAAAGTATGGGAATAAGGAAATGATCATGGGGTGAAGTAATCTCAAGTTTCGAGCTCAAATTCTCATTTAGCAAAAGTATTTTCGATGCGTGGTGCGACGAACTAAGTAGGGAAACTTAGAAACGGTCGGCTTGCAATGGATAAGAGGTTGCATTAACTGATGTTATGTCCATATGGCATGGTCTAACGATCTAGTGGTGAGACATAAATTCATTTTGACCCGTTCGAAGTGGAATTCGACTGGTTATATTGGCTTCCAACGACTATATTTCTGTGCCATGGAGAAGTGTCATAGGTTGTTGTTCTGATATCCCGGCGAAGCTCGATTCCTGTGATTTTTACTTCTGCGAAGTTTCCTCTGGAGTCTTCTGTAACTTTCCTATTTTGGCTTTCTTCTTACTTAGCTTCCTAGCATTTTTCCCAGTAAGCTTCATCTCGTTCATCCTTTTTCCATTCTGATTCTTATCTTCTCTTGACATAGTCACTTCGCACTGCTTAGGTTCTTTCTTTAGATCCAAAGGTAATACTCCTTCATCATATGGATTAGGTATTTCAGTCTTCTATGGTTCCTCTAATGCTCTTATAACTTCGATACCCAAGTCCCTAGTGTTCAATGGCTTAGGTATGTCCTCTTGTTCTTTTATCAAGTAGGAGATCCTTCTAGACATAAATTCCATGAGTTCTTGCTTCTTCTGTTCTAGAGCGTCCTTTTCTTCTGTTCTCTGGATCTGGTCTTTTTCAATCCAGATCCTACCTAACAAAGATGGAAATGGAGCGTCGTCCTCAATATATTTAATAACTTCGAGTTCTTCCTCTGTCGACATTCCATGGGTACTTATAGCTATCTGGGTAATTCTGCCACATAGGGTTACCATTTTTCCTTTAAACGATCTTATGGTTCCTACTGAACGGACTAGAGAAGGCCTTCCTAGGGTTTCCCAATTACTTTATGTCATAGTGTCCATTGGTGTTCCCTCATCCATAGCATAGTCAATGTCGAAGTATCCTATTCTTACTTTGATTTTCTCCTTTTCTTTGAAGATCTCTAACAAACTGACATCCTTATGGTCATCTAGGGTTTCTTTTATTTTCAATAACATGATCTCTGATTCTTTCTTGGGTTCTTCTATAATTTTAGTCTCTTGATCTCCTTCAGAGTTTTCTTGTTCCATATTCATCTTTTTAAATCTAGCAATCATTCTAGGGAAATCCAATACTTCATGGTCCATAGATCTACAATAGAGGCAGCTAAGGTTTCTCTCAGGGCATTCCTTAGCAATATGTCCCGGTCTTCTGCAATTGTAGAAAAGAGTTAATCATCTCTTTCTCTTCAATGATCCCCAACTCATTTTGTACTGCGTGCTAGGATCATAAGGGCTATCTTGCAAAAGTTTCTTTCTAGGGTCATGCATCCATTGGTTAGTCCAAAAACTCTTTCTATGCATAGGTATAACATATATTTCACTATGTCTATTCATATCAAACTTTCTTTTATCTAACAATGCTTTAGTTTTTAAGCTGAGACAATCAAGCATACCTAAATCCATACGTTAGAAGTAAAAAATTTCACTTATTTGCTTCCACGGGGCACAAAAATTTCAAATCTAAAACTTTGAACTTATTCTTATCTTTACTAGAGGATAGAGCTAGATCTTACCTCTTTTCTGTAGAAATTTCTTTCTTAGGGCACAAAGTGTTCAGATATCACTTATTTTCTCCAGTATCAACCTCTTTTCTTACAGATCTGACCTCTTTCCTTTAGATCTGACCTTTCTTTCTCGACACAAAGCTTTTCAAGTCAAGTAGAATACTACGCACTAGGGCAACAGATCTATGCATAGAGCTTATTTTGCACACAGCTTTTTCTTCTTTAGTTCCCAACAATCATTGTTTCAGGTCCCGGCAATGGAACCATTTGTTGGAACAGGGGTAGACCCAGGGTTCAATGCTCAAGAGTTCACCAATAAAACCCTAACTATCGGCCCTTTAGACAACACCTACAAAGTAGATGGAGTCTCACCCGAGGTAGAGGCAGGGGTGGTTGTAGGACTCAGATGTCTGCAACCTTAGCTAGGACACAGATCTGTGATTATAGCACTTAGCAATTATCTACCATGGTTTGTCCATCAATATTCAACCCTTACATCACTTCACAGATAGCACAGAACATCGTAATATATACTTATATTCGAGAAGACTTATCACTTAGATACAGAAAGATAGATTGGGTTCACCAGATCAGACACTAGGCATCTTATATATCAGATCTAACATTCATTCCTATATTAGAAGCACAAAGCATAACTAAATCTATTTAATCACATCAAGAACTTAGCCAAGAAAGAGATAACACATTAGGTCAAATAACAGAGCACAATACACACAGTTACCGTGGTTCACCCCCACCCTGGGGCTACGTCCACAAATTCTTCCTCGTTATATTATCTCGGTCAAGCGGTTACAGCACAGAGCTTCAATGACAGTTAATTCGCACAAGATAGAAGATCTGTGCAACTCGCTAGATCCTTCTTCCTTGCACTTCAGCACAAAAATACAACAACTTTCACTTATCTTTTCAATCTCCTTACAATCATGCATAAGCACTTGTAATATACATCTGATCACCTAGATCTAGTTACTAGCACTAAGCCTTTTGTTATACATCACATAGATTTACTACCATCTACTACTTACATTGCCTAAGTATCTATTTATAGATTACAAAATGGTCCTAATCGTGGGTAAACCCACAGGCTGACATCCCTTTCCCATTACATCAACCCAAAACCCTAAAGGGACCCAAAAATAGGTTTAGTTTCCCTAATTTTTGCTTCACGTTGTGCTCCATCTTTGGCAAGCTGGGTAGTCCCAAAAACGGTCAAATATGACCAATTATTCTTCAAAACTTGTTCAATGGTCTCCTTTACAGCCCCAACATTGAATGGGTGTCTTCCTTGGAATTTTCCCACCTACCTCAGCCATTTTGTGCTCTCTAAAAGACGGTTGTCCTTAAGGATTGTTTCTGAAAAATGGAGGCTTGTTCCCCTGCTACCTTTGTTCCTTCTTAAACTTATTATTTTCTTTTGAAGCCTTTTGGAAAGTAGGCTTTCCCTTATGATGATCATATAAATACTTTTCTATCCTTATGGTTTCTTCCAGGGTCTTGGGATCATCATATTGGATTTTATCACTAATGAAAGATGGCAACCCACTCAGGTACCTATGAATCTTAATTGTCCCATCCTTGATGAAGGAGACATACTTTAATATCTCTAAAAATATCATTTAATATTCATCAATAGTCATGTTTCCCAACTTATGTTCAAATAAATCTTTCATCTTTTTGTCATAATACCTCTTGGTCAGGTATTTCTTCTCAAAATGCCTCTTGAATTCCTTCCAATTCACATTTTTTTCTCTGAGGTGTTGCACTTTCACAAGTTGATCCCACCACATGGATGCATTTCCTTTAAGATAATAGATATAAATTATTCCTTCTGCATGGGAATAATAGTTATGCAATTGGAAATACTTCCCCGTGCCTAGCAGCCATGTCTCAGCATCTTCATCCTTCTTGTGCTCTCCATCAAAAGTAGAAGGTTTCATCTTATTCATTTCTCCTTTCATCTCATCCACCCCAAACCTCCTATGCTTCCTGACAGGGGATGGACTTGAGCTATTGTGTGATCTCCTATGGGAATGATTTTGGGAGTGATGGTGATGTCAACTACCACTCCTTGATTTTCCTTTCTTCTCAGGGGTCCTGTGGCTTCTTGATTTGATGGAGCCACTCTCCTTATCCAACTTCTTTTCAATTTTGTCTAGGATTTTCATTAAATTCATATTGAAGCCTCCATGTTGTTCCTTGGGCTTCATAACCCTCTAATTATCATCCTTGTCGCTTTGAACATCTATCTGCAAATTTCTGATGGTCTCAGTCAGATTTATGTCTTCCTCCTTTCCTCCTCCATTTCCATTGGAGTTGGTTCCTTCCATACCCAATTGGACATTAAACTCTCTGATTTCATCTTCTTGTTTGTAGACTACTTGAGTATCATCCATAACTTCTACACTTTGTGTTGACTCTAATCTAAAAAATATTAAGTCTGCAAAATTTGCAGCCAACAGAACTTTGTTAGGCTAATTGTTCTTAATAATTTCATGAAAACATGAACCATTCTGATTCATCAATATATTAGACTTCTTCTTTTTTTATTTCCTGAGAAATTGACTATTCAGATCCAATTTCTAGGTGAAAATTTATCTTCTACTATTCAATACCTTTCCAATGCCTGCTTCCATGCTCAATTCTGAGTTTTGAGCAGGAAGTTATGGATACTTGAATAATTTATCTTTTCAGTGATGCAATCATGTACATGGATTCTTCCAACTTAGAGTCGAATTGGCTCTTGGATCTATGTGAGATCCATCCTTTAGGTTTACAAGATTTCCTTACTTCTCTAGGTGTAGGTATGTACAATTAAAATTCCATAGGCTCCTTCTCTAATCCCCTTTCCTGCTCTTAAAATAAAATTTTGGGTGCTAGCCCCCTTTTCTTTGGCCCCCAAATTCATGTGACCAAGGGTTGTGAATCAGCACTAATAGTTAGGCACTTATCCAAAGCCTTGGAACTTTGGGGCTCATGATATTCAGAGGTTTCCCTTTATGCACATCACAAACATCATGGATCGTTGAACTGGAAAACTCGTGAAGGACGATGGATCTATGGTCATCATTCTATGTTCATATATACGGTGGATAGGAACTTTGGGACTCCGAGATTCAATGGTTTCCAAATAATTTCACTGCCAATATCCTGAAGTGATGACCCATGAGAGATCACCTCTCTTTCCTCCACGTGTCATATCCCTATCAACGGTCGAGATTAACTCCGACCCTTCAGGAGTTCTCGACTCAAAGAAATTATGCAACTCAAATCCTCTAGATTACCACTTCTCCAAACTAGGGGATATATCGCCACACGTTCTCTGTGATCAACGGTCGAGATGGAATCTGACCTTTAGGCCTCCTGAAGTCTTGAACCTTAAATACTTATGCTTAGAATTCTCTGGAAAATAGGATCTACTGCCACATGCCCCCTCCCGATGAACAGTGAGGATTTAATCTTCTCTTTGGAGCTTCGAGGGTTTCTCCTTCCTCTCACTCCATTCCTTTCGAACATCGAAGTGTTGAAACCCTGAGTTCCACTTAGTACTGCACACTCGGGTACTACGTGGCAGCTTCCAAGAAGCATAAACGTGGCCCAATCTAAGGGGTGACACTTGTCAATTCCTAACTCGAAAAATCACCCTTTCAAAAGAACATAGCACACTAACATGTGGCACGTATCATGTGTGTCCACGTCACCTCATGTGACATCATCAAGCCATGTCACTATGAAACTTCAGGACTTCTGGACTTTGGAGGTCCAGAAGTACTTCCAACTATTTTTTCCTCAAACGTTGAACTCCCAAACTGATTAACCCCCCGGGGCCCATGTAGTATATTTGTCACCAGTTAAAGTGGTGACTTGTGGACCCATCATAGAGTGACACATGTCAGGTCCCAATCGGTACTAATGGCTTACCAAAAGCATAAAAATGAGTGACACGTGGAAGACCTAGGTAGGTCCACATCACCCTAGGTGACGTCATCATGCCACATCATATACGGTGCTTCACGACTTCAGGAATTTCCTATCATCAACACTTTCTCAAAACTGTTGAACTCCCAAATAGGTCCATGTCATCTCCGACACTTCCAGACTTCAGCGATTTGGTAGATCTCTTCTCATCTACTCACTTACAAAACTCTCGAACTGTCGACTGTCTACGACTGATTCCCGTAGCTTCGGGACTTTGACGATTTCTTCACATATACACATTTTCAAAACTCCCAAACTACCGACTGTCGACAGTTGCTTCCCGTAGCTTTGATACTTCATATATTTCACTTTTGAACACCCTACAACCCCCAAACTGTCGAACTCTGAACATTGCTAAATCTGAGGACACGTGTCCCTAGAAATGGATAGTCTAGATTGGTTTCGGACTTCAAGATTTCGATATTTTTTCTCTACTATAGTGTTAAAAATACAAAGGGAGAAGTCTAAAAGGACTTATGTTCTTAACCTCTATGCATCTTCTCCAGATCTGACGGTTGTGGGGGGATCTGTCTTCATACAAACATATCCAATGACCCAAATTTAAATTTATGGCCCAATACCAAGTATGTTGTGATTTATCAAACTATTATACCTCCTTAGCTTTTGAACACAGCCAAGGTGTTCCCCCAACACCCTCTTGATAGTCTATACATCAATTCCTTGTGGAATTTTGACTCCAAATTCCACTTTCATGACCCATCTAGGTTCAATGTGGAAACCATGGGCTCTAATACCAATTTGTAATGTCCCCCGACCACCCTGGTTGAGGACACACCACTACTTCAAAAACAAACTGCTCTTAAACCAGATTGTAACACGCCCCAGTCTTAAGCCACTGGGCTATGCATGCTCTATTTGAGCTCATAAACATATATATCTAATTCAAATTTAAACAGAGATATACATTATGTCATACACAAATTCAAGCGGAAATGACAATAAACACATACATGCAACATATATTGACAATTATGATAACATTATAACACATGTACAAGATACACAACATACAATTAACATAGAATTGGTACTTATATTTTTATGAGAATACCACCAACTGCGTGCAAACCTTCCACGAACCTCCCAACCTTAGACCACACTACTCCAAGATGTCAACAGTGGGTCACCCTCAAGCTAGGACTAAACTCCACCCAGGGTAAAGGAATCCTAGGTTAGGCTAAGACTACGAAAAGTTGCACAATGCAATAGGAAGGATTCCCTCCAAGGAGCCTTGTTGGCACAGGGGAAGACCCAAGGTTCAACACTACAACAACGCACCAAAAAAACCCTAACTACCGACCCTTTCGACAACACCTGTGAAGCAGATGAAGTCTCACCTGAGGTAGAGGCAGGGGTGGTTGCAAGACTCAGGTGTCTACAACCTTAGCTGGGACAAAGATATGTGATTGTACTACTTAATAAGCACTAGTACCATCAGTTCCTTAATATATAATCATTAATTACTTTGTTGATAAAGTAGGGCTTCGCAACATTTACACTATTATAATGTACTTAAGCACTTAGCATCAATAGATAGGTCAGATCTAGCAAATCAAGCACTAAGCACATTCATATGGATCAGATCTAATATTCTCACTAAGCATAAGCACGTCTATCTAATCATCTTAAATCACTTAGCAAAAGAACACATAAACACATTAAGACAAGCATAAATGAAGACAACACAGCGTTTACGTGGTTCACCCCCACCCTAGGGCTACGTCCACCAACTCTTCTTCTTTATTGTCTTTAGTCAATTAGTTACAAGCACAAAGCCATCAAAACCCTTACTCTGCACAGGATAGAAAATCTGCGTAGCTCGCTAGATCCTTCTTCCTTGCGTTACAGCACTAAGCTCTCCACAATCTACTACAAGGACCTGCACTTAGCTCTGTAAGTCTCTTACAGTCATGCACAAATCACTTACAGACTCTACTCGCACTTATCATACATTCACATCACATAAATGCACTATTCGACCTCTTATTACATTGCCTATCCTTCTATTTATACATACAAAATATGCCTAAACATGGGTAAACCCATGGGTCGACATCCCATTCCTGTTACATATTCACAAAAAACCAAAAAGGATCCAAAAGTGGGCCAATATCCTGTGATCTCCACTTCTTCTTGTGCTCCTCCTTCGACAGGCTATCGAAGTCCCAAAATAGGTCACTATGACCAAGAATCTACCAAAACTTGGTCAAGGGCCAACAGGCCCCCAACACTCACCTATGAATCGTCCTGAGTCACTCTGATCTGACCAGTTATTCTTCGAAGGCCTCGACATTGGCTCGATCTTCTTTGACATGTTGTTGTGCTACGACCTCTTTCTCGGTGAATTCCTAGATCACTGTGTCATTCATGGGCCCTTCTAGGAGTTTTTCTACTACAATGACAACCTATTCTAGCTCTTCTCCTTGGCTTTCAACCTCCATGAATAACTAGCATGATTTATCTTGTACTGGTTGGAGTCGTTGAGTAACTTCCATCACTCTAATTTGAATTATATGGATTTGTTGTTGGGCGGTGCATTCTTCTTGAGACCTCTTCATTATTTCTATAGCTGACAAGGCCTTCAGCTGCGCCTGTAGTGTATCTGTGTGTTTCTTCACTTCCTGGATCTGTGACTCCAGTGTCTGTAACTCCGGGTTCTCAGTGAGGTTTTCATATGTCTAGGTGTTGCGGTTACTTATCTCCTTGCATTCTAATGCAAGACATTTTAATCTGTCAACTACATTGCGGACAGTTGCTTCCCTTAGGTCTCTTACATCTTGAGGGGTCTCAAGCACAATGCGGAGCTCCAAGTCTGCTATGCATTGTTGGAGTTATTGGATTACTTCTTCAAGTTGCGCCACCTACTATGGAACTCTCTCTTCTGCCTTTACTTCAATAACTGTCATAAAGCAAAGTGCTCTGTTGACCATTTCCTTAACTTCGAGTTGCTTTGCGAGCAATTGTTCCTTGCTTTTTTGTAAATGTGTTTTTTCTTCATCCCACTTCACTTGCAAAGCAAGATTTTCCTATTCTACAGCACTGCGCTGCTCCTCAAGGTATTTCTTTACTTGTGCTAAATCCTGGGTGTCTTGTGTTGTCTCTTCCTAAGCTCGTTGAAGGCGAGCTTCGATTGTATCAGCGATGAGGTGTAGTTGAGTTGGCTCATCACCTAGTTTTGTTGTTCCTACTGCACCCCTTGGAGATCATCCTTATATTGATTGAACACCTCCTCATGCTTAGCTTATTGATTCTCTGTTGTCTCCAGTGAAGCATCGTTCAATGCTGCAACGATGAAGTTGAAGTTGTCTGAGGTGAGGGTGGTCTCAAATTTGGTCCTGGTTGCTTTTGATTTATTCCTTGAAGAAGGTTTCGGAGGGGAAACCTTCCTTTTCTTTGAGGGGTTCTCCTCGTCTCTAGGTGGTGTAACCTCTCCTTTATTCTATTGAACTTTTGTGCCATACATCTCTCTGCCATATCCTCCTTTCTATGTTGAGATGGAAGCCGTCTTCATGGATGCGTTGTCTAAATCATGGACCTCTTCGATCTTCTTTATCTTGCTAGGTCCGACTGTATCCTGCATTGCTTATGGGATGTCAACATCAGACATCTCCGCAAGGTCTAGTGGAACAAGGAGGTATGTCGACCATTCCTTGGTAATTTCTTCCAAGTCATCCTCCGTCAACTTGTAGTATAATTGCAGTTGTTTTTTATGTCCATCTGTGTGCGTTGTGATGTAAATAAAATGGTGGTCTGCGCTAAATTTCATTAAGGGTCAAAACCTGTGGAGGGTATTCGGGGTCATACGAGGCTCGGACTAGATGGATACCTTCAACTGGTTGTAATA
>ML790440.1:22217-35661 GCA_009831015.1 Picea engelmannii
TGTTTTTTATGTCCATCTGTGTGCGTTGTGATGTAAATAAAATGGTGGTCTGCGCTAAATTTCATTAAGGGTCAAAACCTGTGGAGGGTATTCGGGGTCATACGAGGCTCGGACTAGATGGATACCTTCAACTGGTTGTAATAAGTGTGGAAGATGGCATTTGATTGCCACTATTTATTCATGTCATTTGAGTACCACAGTGTACTGAATTTCACGGCCAGAGGTTCAAACAGCTCGATGTCTGGCAAGGTCTCACCTTCCAGCATCTCCCATGCAATGAAATCGATCAGGATCAATAGCCAACTGAAGTGGAATTCATATCCTTGATATTGGGCTTCCCTGCAGACCAGTTCCAACTGGTTTACCAGGTACTGCACCCAATTCATCTTAAGTCCTTATGCACACTTCCCTGCAAGCTCGACTACGAAACTAGTGACTTGAGTGGGTTGATTCTTTCACACCAACTTTCCTACGATCAATTGGCAGGAAAGGCGCACTGCGCCACTCTGGATAAAAGCTACCTTGTATCCTCGCATTCCCTTCTCGACATCTTTGTAGGTGTATTTAATCTTTTGTGCAAGAGCACAATCCATGGATTTTCCCAGGTAAAACTCCTGTGGGTCAGGGCCTTGCATGCTCAATCTTGTGATCCAATTGATCAACGTCAGATCCACTGTGATACCATGATTTAACCATTATAAATATCTGCCATGGTAGCAGGACAATATCAGTTTGACACATGCATTCACTTCTTGGTGCCTTCTGAAGTGCGATATATTCATGACATTGATCAGTGTGTACTGCACGAGGTTATGGGTCCATGATTGAGGAATTATCTTTGAATTCTTTCCTTTTGTTCTGGTCAGATACTTGAGTGGAGCGATCATGCTATAGACCTTCCTATCGTCGAGGTTGAAGTCACTAAACTTCAACTCTGCAATTTTATCTTGGTCAACGCAAACTCTGTGTATCCCCTTCAGGAGGTACACAGTGACCAAGGCATATTCAAAATATCTAGGTACATTGTCTCGATTGATTGCACTAGTCAGAGGTGGTAAATAGGTGGGTAGTATACTCAAGATTAACTTAGCATTCGCGATATCACCCCTATGCTTAGTTCACTTTTCATCTACTGGCTAGGATGGACCATCTCGAGCAGTGGACGGAGAAGTCAGCAGTCCTCTCATCGAATATGCTTGTACACCTGTAGACACTCCTCTTTCTGACATGACTCTTTCAGTCATCAAGTCGAGGAGAACTTTCGTTATTGATTCTTCAACTGTGGTGAGCTCATCGGACATACGTTCTTGGGATTAAAATTATCGGGGTCACAATCAACTTAGATACTACACTAGAATAAACAGCAATAGCACAATGATCACTGTATACAATTCACTTAGTCTGCGGGCTCAAACTCTTAGTTAGCAAAAGTGTTCTCCATGCATGGCGCGACGGGATAAGTAGGCAACTCGACAATGGTTCACTTGTAACAGGTATGGAGACTCATTAACTCTTGTTTTGTACATTATGGTGCGGTCCAATGGTCTGGTGTCAAGCTGCAAATTCTTTTCGACCCATTTGGAGTGGGAGTCGAACGAATATATCGACCCCAATGACTATATTGCTCCGTCCTAGCGAAGTACCATGTGTAATTGTTCTGATATCCCGACGAAGTTCCAATTCTGCAAATTTTCTTTCTGCGAAGTTCCTTCTGGAATCTTTTGTAACTTTTCGATCTTAGGCCTCTTCTTACTTATCTTTTTATCCTTCTTTCTAGTGAGCTTCGGCTCGGTATGTCTTTTTCCATTTTGATTCTTATCTTCTTTTAACATAGTCACTGCGCACTGTTGAGATTCTTTCCTAGGATTCAGAGGTAATACCTCTTCTTTATCTAGAATAAGTACTTCAGTCTTTTGTGGGTCTCCTAGTGTTCTTGAAGCTTTGACATCAAGGTCTCTAGTGTCAAATAGCTTCGATATGTTCTCCTGTTCTTCAATCAATTGCGCAATCTTTCTGGTCATGAAATCTTTTAATTCTTGTTTCTTCTTCTCCAAAAATTATTCTTCTTCCTTTTGTCTGGCTTGTGCTCTATCAATCCAAGGTTTTCCTATTAACATGGTAAACGGGGCACTGTCCTCAATAAATTGAATAATCTCAAAATATTCCTCTGTCGAAGTTCCATTGACGGTCATAGATATCTGAGCGATCCTTCCACACAGGTTTACCAACTTTCCTCTGAATAACCCTAGTCCTCCTAATGAAGGAATCATAGCCATCCTTCCTATTGCTTCCCAAGTTCTCTCTGTCATGATATTCACCTGTGTTTCCTCATCTAGAACACAGTCAATGTCGAAGTCTCCTATTCTTGCTTCAATGCATTCTTTTCCTTTGAATATTTCTGATAATCTGACATGTCGGTGGTTATTCAGATTTTCTTTCTCGATTTCTGCCATAATCTCAGTTTCTCGATCTGCCTTAGGGTTTTCTTGTCTTATATTCATACTTTCAAGATTAGCAATCATTATAGGGAAATCCAATACTTCATGGTCTAGAGCTTTACAACAGAGGCAACTAGGTCTTCCACCAGGGCATTCTTAGCCAGATGTCCCAGTCTTCTGCAACTGTAATAGAGGGTTAATCATGTCTTTCTTTTAAATGATCCCCAGCCTCTTCTGTACTGCACACTAGGATCATAGGAGCTAACCTGAAATACATTATTTCTGGGATCTTGCATCCATTTGTTAGTCCAAACATTCTTTCTATGCATAGGTATAACATATATGTCACTATTCTTGTCAGATCTATTAATATCAAATCTTCTTTCATCTATCAATACCCTAGTTTTCAAACTACGACAAATTTTATTAAACATACCTAGATCCATACTCTAGAAACAAAAATTTCCACTTATCTTACTTCTACAGAGCACAAAGCATTCAAATCTAAAAAATTTCACTATCTTTACCTTTATTAGGGCACAAACCTTGCAGATCTTACCTCTTTTAATCAAAAATTCTAATTTGTACCTTTCTTAGAGCACCAAGAGTTCAGATCTTGCTTCTTTCCTCCAGTTCTGATCTTCTTTTCTTCAAATCAGGCTTCTTTCTTTCATATCCGACTTCTTTTCTTTAGCACAGAGCTTTATAAGTCAAGTAGAATACTACGCACTAGGGCACAGATCTACGCACAAAGCTTCCAGGTCAACTCTTTGCACAAAGCTTCTTCTTTTTCAGTTCCCAGCAATCATAGTTTCATGTCCCGGCAACGGAACCATTTGTTGGCACAGGGGCAGACCCAGGGTTCATCGCTACAACAACACATGAACAAAACCCTAACTATCGGCCCTTTCGGAAACACCTACGAAGAAGATTAAGTCTCACCCGAGGTAGAGGCAGGGGTGGTTGCAAGACTCAAGTGTCTACAAACTTAGATGGGACACAGATCTGTGATTGTACTACTTAATAAGCACTAGCACCATCAATTCCTTAATACATAATCATTAATTACTTCATTGATAAAGCAGGGCTTCGCAACATTTACACTGTTATAACGTACTTAAGCACTTAGCATCAATAGATAGGTTAGATCTAGCAGATCAAGAACTAAGCACATTCATATGGATTAGATCTAATATTCTCACTAATCATAAGTAGATCTATCTAATCATCTTAAAGAACTTAGCAAAAGAAGACATAAACACATTAAGACAAGCACAAAGCAATACAACATAGCATTTACATGGTTCACCCCCACCCTAGGGCTACGTCCACCAACTATTCTTCTTTATTGTCTTCAGTCAATCGGTTACAAGCACAAATCCATCAAAACTCTTACTCCGCACAGGACAGAATATCTTTGCAGCTCGCTAGATCCTTCTTCCTTGTGTTACAGCACTAAGCTCTCCACAATCTTCTACAATGACCTGCACTTAGCTCTGCAACTCTCTTACAGTCATGCACAAATCACTTACAGACACTACTCGCACTTATCATACATTCACATCACATAGATGCACTATTCGACCTCTTCTTACATTGTCTGTCATTCTATTTATACATACAAAATAGGCCTAAGCATGGGTAAACCCATGGGTCAACATCCCATTCCCGTTACATATTCCCAAAAACCCAAAAAGGATCCAAAAGTGGGCTGAGATCCCGTTATCTCCACTTCGTCTTGCGCTCCTCCTTCGACAGGTTGTCAAAGTCCCAAAATAGGTCACTATGACCAAGAATCTCCCAAAACTTGGTCAAGGGCCAACAAGCCTACTTACGTCCACTGCTCATGAAGTCTCATTCTCCACATGCTTGTCCCATCCCAGGAATATACACCTTCATTGTTCCACATTCCATCGGTTTCTCCACTTCCCTTCCAGGGCTTCAGAGACAGTCTAGATTAGGAATTCTCAGAGCTCTGTAACTATTGTTGGACTCCCTTCAGGAGGAATCACTTCCCCAACAATCTCTCTCAACTGGAGAGAATTTCTCACAGGCCTGAAAAATTTCTTCTTCAACCCAAGGGCCTAACAACCTACCTCTTTAAACCACAGGCCTGATAACCTACATCTTATGTCTAGGTCTTGAGTCAAACAGGTAACCATAGTAGAAAAATCAGGTAAGGTAAGGGATGACTCAACAAATTACAAAGGCTAATGATGGAAGAGGGTTCAACAATGGTGAAAATGGTTGACTGTGTACCTACTGAGTGCGTGAGGGAATGGGGAAAGGGATGGAAAGAATGGTCAGAATGGTCTGAGAGAACCCCCACAACGATGGAATTTCCCACATAAATTTACATGCATCATGGATGACACTTGGATCTCCAAGAGCTCGTTCCTCTCCACTTGGAGTTTTTTCCTCTCCCCAAAGGAACTTAGGATAACAAGTTATGTCCAACCTTAGTATTTTAGGAATATATTATAGTATTCCTTTGGGTTGATCCCTCAATCTTAGCCCCTTTTTCCTAGCCTCACATCCCCCCTCCATTTCCCTTCCTAGTGGAGCTTAGTCCCCCATAACTCTTTCTTTGTGGTTGGTCTACACGCAACAATGTGTTTTTATTAATGATCTGCATAATTACATACACAAAAATAGGCTCATTGGCCTTTACATCTAGGCTCTCCGGACTAATAAACACATAAGCCTCCCAACTTATAAATACTTGGCTCACCAGCCTATATACATCATTAAACATCATTACAATTCAACTGGGGCTCGACCTTGGGGTATTACACCAAGTTCACATCAAATTTCTGGCAGGGATTATTTGAAGGATTTGGGACAAATATGAATTTCCGAATAACATATCATCCAAATTCATATGGGTAGACATAAAGTGTTAATCGTATAATTGAAGATATGTTGAGAATTTATGTAATGGACAAGCCTTCTAGGTTGGAGGACTATATCCATCTAGTTGAGTTTGCTTACAATAATGAGTATAATAAATCATTGAAGATGAGCCCATTTGAAGCGTTGTATGGTAGAAAATACAACACACCAGTAAGTTGTCTTAACCCAACAGAAAGAGCAATGATTTGTCTAGAATTGTTAAGGGAAATGGAAAATTTGATGGTAAAGATCAAGCATAATTCAAAAATTGCACAATACAGGTAGAAGAGATATGATGAAAAAAGAAGAACACGTAAATAATTCAAAGTGGGAGAGCATGTGTTTTTAAAAGTTAAATCCAAGAGGAGCTCGTTGAAATTGGGAAGTTTCCCAAAGTTGGCAGCGAGATTCTGTGGGCCTTTTTAGATCTTAGAAAATATAGGGCCAGTTGCATACATGCTAGAATTACCTGTATCCATGAGAATTCATAACTCACTCCATGTGTATTTATTAAAAAAACACATGCTTGATCCTAATCATGTGATTGATTGGACTGTGATCCAGGTGGAACACAAATGAGACTTCCTGGTGGAACCAGTGTGTATCCTAGACCGGAAATTCAAAGTACTCAGGAACAAATCCATCATCTTGGTAAAGGTTCAATGAGCCTACAACAGTCATGAATACGCTATGTGGGATCATGAGGAATCCATGCAAGAAGCATACTTTCAAATGTTTGCAAATTTTGAAGAAGATTGAATGTACATTTGTACATCAGTGCATGAAGACTCCACTTTGGCAATTGGATTTATTGGAGCCACAACTCTGAGATTTCATGTCCAATTGATGTAGGTTAAGGGGAAAAGAGAGTTGTTGGTTGGAATTTTTGTGTGATTCATTGAGTTGTGGAATTATCAAGTATTTTTATGTTATATTCTTATATATGTCAATGTGTAAATTGTATGGTTATGTGAACTAAGGAAGTGCAGTTTGTAGGGGGAGGGGAATGTAACATCCATGTTTTCAAACCCCAAACTAGAGATGTATATTGTAAATGTGTTGTATGGCCGAGGGACAATAAATTTAATATGTAAATGATGTGTATTGAATATAATAAATCAAATGTATTGTCAGCTACATATGGACACAGATGGAGATTTTCGGGCTTAGTTTCACAAGAGAGGGAAGGGGTCCAAGGAGGAGAGTTTACCCATGTCCATTTAAACCCAAACCCTTTTCTTTCTAAATTATCCTTACTATGAACCTTCCATTTTATTTTTGAGTGTATGAGATACCAATCATTAAACTCATGTAAGAGGGTGGGTGTAAAATTCACATCCCATAGTTATTGGGGAGCATCAAGATGAATTACAATCAACATTGGGTGGAGTGAGCAGTCAACTATATTGGGAAAATGTAGGAATTTTGTATGGGTAGAGGGGGAAGAATTAAACATTCACATTTTTTACATGTAGAGCAATTTTAACACAGATTGTTTTGGACAACAAGAGAGTTATGAGTGTTGAAGCTTGAAGGCATCCATAGTGGGAATATATGATATTTATTTGGAGTTGTAATTTCATGGGAAGAGAGGTTGAAGGTCTGTGAGCAATATTTTGTTCAAAAATTTTCAAGAGAAGTAAGTGCTTTGTTGTTGTGTGAATTTCTATTGCAACTATAGAATTATTGATATCCCAACAGAGAGATTTCTTGTCCAACTTGTGTTGGAAGCCTTGGAGGGGAGTGGGAAGGACTGAGTGACTATGAGAAGTGAAGGGGGATCCCATCCCCGGGCTGTGTAGGTTGTGGGGAAGAGAGCTAGTGGAATTGAATTAGTTGTGGTGATTAATTGTTGAGAAGGGGACTTTATCTAGCCTTAGGGACCATCATATCTTGTGTATTCATAGCCCCAGCTCAGGGGTGACTTGATGTTGACAACTAGAAAAGAAAGTCTACAATTGGGAGGAACATCCATACTGTGCAGGGGGTTGTGCATTTCATAAGATAAGTGTTCTTATTTGCTATGTACATTTATGTTAATTGTTGATATAGATGTTGTGATTTTCACTCTAAGATATTTTGGGGTTATTGTTTCATGTTGTGAGTAGACTAATTCATGCAAATATCTGGTTATGTTGTTGAATTTGTTTAGTTGTCATTGTGCACATTTAATTACTTGAATTTACATTTTTAATTAGCATGGGCCATTGCATAAGCTCGAATGTCATTTTTTGTGTGTTATTTTTTCATTTAGATTTGATATCATAAAATTTTATTGGTATTTTTAGCAGTGGCATGACCCATATTTGGGTTGGGTGCATTACAATACATAAGAGAAAATCAGTGATGCTCCAGTCTTAGCCATGCCAAATTTGCAGCAACCTTTTGCGCTAGAGACATATACTAATGTGTATGCATTAGGATCGGTACTCATATTGCAAGGAGGAAGGCATGTGTGCTACCATTCATATTTGTTTCATCGAGTAGTACTTGACTACCCCATGTGTGATAGAGATCTCTTTGTGATTGTACAAGAAATGAAGAAGTGGGAGCATTATCTCTTGGGAAAAGAAACCATTATACACATAGATAATCAACCCCTTATGTATCTACAGACTCAGATCAAAATGTAGCAGGTGAAGAATTATAAGTGGTTAGGTTTATTTCAACAATTTTATTTACTGATTAAGTAAAAGAAAGGAGCCACAAATAGGAGCAGACATGCTCTCTCGACCGCCACTGAAAAATATTGTAGCGATTGGAATGATAATGCAACTTGAGTTGTTCACTCATGAACTTTTGAGTGTAGACTATGAGGGAGATGAATATTTTAGAAGAGTTTAAATTAAGTTGAAGGAGAGTTCGTTCAATTTCATGGAAGGAAATGAATACCACCTACAATATGGGATACTATACAAGCTTAACAAACAATACATACCCCAGGACAAAAGATTTCAGTTGATGAGAGAAGCACACAACGTTTAGAGTTGTTGGGCATTTTTCCATGACAAAAATAGTGGTGAATCTACAACGGTATATGTATTGGTCGAAGATACAATAGAATGTGGAAAATGTTGTTAGAGGTTTTATTCTTTGAAGCACTAGCAAGCCAAGCAACCAAAAAATTTGTTTGTACATACCATTGCCAGTACCTAGTAGGACTTAGGAGAGTATCTCCATGGATTTTGTTGGAGGTTTGCCTGAATCATAGAGGCCATGACTATTTTTTTTTCATGGTAGACTTTTTCAGAAAAATGCATGTGCTCATTCCATGTAAGAATACAATCTCTAGAAGAGAGGAAACTGATCTATTTTTCATTCATGTATGGGTACATTTCATATTTCCAACCTCCATCATATCTAATCCAGATAGTATGTTCTTGGGCAGGTTTTGGACAATGCTTTGGGAGAGAATAGATGCCAAGTTGAAGTATTCTACTACATTCCATCCTCATATTGAAGGACAAGACAATGTTATTAACATGACGCAGGTACAATTGTTGAGAGGCTATAATATCAAACATCTAAAGACTTGGGATGAGCAACTAGTCTACATTCAACACTCCTACAACAGAACACTCCATTCTTCCACCAATAAGTCTCCTTTCAAGACTTGTTTTGGTTATTTACATCCTTCACCATTTTATATCGTGTATGGGTCACATAAGGAATAAGAATGGTTTCAAGGAGATGAAAAAAAGGCAAGCAAATTCATGGACAAGATCATGCATCTAAGGGTTCAAGAGTAGCTTGAGAAGAGCTAGTAGTTGTACAACCCAAGAATGATTAACATAGGGAGGATTATATCTTCCATGTTGGAGAAAAGGTGTGGCTCTATATCTATAAGTAATGATTTCAATGAGCAACAAAGAAACTCAATCCCCTTAGATATGGACCATTTGACATCATTGAGCGGGTGAATGAGAACACCTTCAGGATAAAAGTTCCACCTTATATGCAGATCATATTAGTGGTGAACATGGAATATTTGAATTTGTTCAAACCTTTTATGTTGGATGAGGAGGAATAACATCAGGTTCTTCCTACTATTGAAGACCTTGCACATCATGTTTTTTCAATATTCGAAGAAAGACACAATTCTACAACACAAGGTGTAGGAAATTCACAGAGTACATCAAGAAATATGGTAGATTGGTCTCAAAGGAAAGAATCCAAGAAAAACAGAAATGGTAAGAGAGGAACAAAATTACAAAAATTTCCCTCGTCTATCATTGGCATATTTTGGAGAGCAAAATCATCCCAATGGGGAGGTGTGATCTGAATTGAATCTGAACAAGAACAATTGGCTATCATTATAGGCTCTAGGATGATCAATATGGAATTTTTTTAAGGATATGGACACTAAATTAGATCAACATGTTGGCATGAAAGGCCCCATGCCATCACGATTGATGTCTACCCTTGTATTCAATGTAGTCTTAAGTCAAACATATGAGATGTGAATTCAAGCAGTATATTGTTGTACATAAAGAAATAATGTATTGATAAAATATGAGCCATGAATGTGACCTTTTCCACTAGGAGAAAAGATAAACAAACAAGGAGGAGGTGGAGAAACAGACTGGGGGACAAGATGAAGCATTGGGGATGCATGACCTTCCATCTATCCTCCAAGGCGACCCACTCTCATATATCATATTTTCCCACAATGAGAGAGGGGTTCTTTGGCTGTCACTGTGAGTGATGTAAAGAGGATGCCAAAATGTCACTGAGGAGCATAGAGATGAACTAGAGATCATGTAACTTGCCCATTGTTGAATAATAAAGAGCCTCATCAAACCCAATTGAATGTTTGTTTCCCACTTGATTTTATAGGGTAAATTATAAGTTTATGTATGGTTATTGTGTGTGGATGCATTATCTATGAATTGTAAATGGTGTGCACTGTAATTTAACGGTTGTTTGTGTATTTTTTTAGCAAAGATAAAATTGTGCCAATTATGATTCGAGTTTGTTCTCCATGGATATGGGTCCCATGATCCAGTAATCCAATCCAAATACTCTTTAACCATGCATGCACATCCATTTCGAATTTGGAAATCAATGACCCTCCTAATCAAGCCACTATTGTTTACTTGGAAGTTTATAATTATTTTTAAGAGTCATTGGGGAATTTTCTCTCACTTCCAAAGTTGAATTTGTTGCTAGCTAGTGTCTACACTTTGTGCATGGGCCATGCATCACATTCTCAACAGTGTTGGTTTGTTTTCATTTTCCCACGGGTCATATAGAGACCATACTTTGCAATATGGTGTTGCTTAGGCATTTATTATTTTTCCCATGAGCCATATACATCTTTTTCTTCTTCACCAAATACCCAATTCACCCCAAAACATTTGTATCTTCTATTGGTCACCCAATTATCCTTCCAAATGTTTTTTTATTTGTTGTTACTTATCAAATTTCCCCCCTCGATGTTTTTCTTTTGTCGTTGAATATCAAATTCACTCTCTAAAAAAAAAATTTAATTGTTGGTCAACTCATTTCACCAGGTTGTTTTTCTCCTTTAGTATTTGGTCAACTTCACTTGCAGTCGACCAGATTTCCCATATAAAAAATAAATGAATAACATGTCATGTATAGCATTAAAAACAAACATGCATGATATAAACACATCTCATAGATAATTAATAAACAAAGGAATATAAATTATAGAGAAAATACAAAGAGAACTTAGCTTTAAATAATCATTCACTAACTGGTTGTAGATGTCATACATTCCACCCAACCATAGATACTATTGTTCTAGATCTCAACAACATTTCACCCCTTATTTGAGGCTATGAATCTACATGGACGGGTCTTAGGCCGACTCTAACACACACAACCAACTATCAAGCTCTCACAATTTCCTCAACCACATAACAATCCTATTTTACCATCACTCTTTCCCCATTAGCTTGCACCACCCAAAGAAATGAACCCCTGTCTCTGCAATGCAATCCCTCAGGATGTTACACTTATTTTCCAAGGCTCCAGTGCTAGTGTTCAAGAAATATCAATGTTGGAAACTCCAAGGATTCTCAGTTGTGGTTAGTTCTTTCATGACTATAATCATTCTCATTCACACATGCATCAATTCCTTATTGGAATAATCAAGAGTTACCTACAACCAACAAGAAATGGCTCTTTTCCTCCCATAATTCATTTTCCATGCCTAGAACAAGACCAAGGATGAGAAAGAATGTATGAGGAACAATGTAAGGAAAAACAATTGAGGAACCCCCATATGACCAAAAACATGGTTTATATAATTACATGCAATAATGCACCATGTGGCTTCCCCAAGAATCTAACATAACCACTTTTCCCAAATAAATCCAAGGTGGGTGAATAAAGTATAATAAAAGGACTTAGACCCTCTATCCCCCCCTCTCTCATGGAATCATAGCCCCCCTATCTCTCTCATTTTTCATCTTGCAACCATCAATGTATTTTATTATTAAAAAGATTCAAAGTATTACATTTCCTAGGATCTCTGACCTTTTCAAATTTACAAGAACTCTGGACTTTAATCCCCTCCCCCTTATTTTGGAACTATCCTCAGTGCGTATACAAAAGACAAATCAAAATTTCAAAAGTATTCAAACATTTGTAGGTACTCTTCCTGCATGGCATCCTCATTCTCTCAATTAGCATCTTCATTATCATAGCAAGTCCATTGAACCTTTACCACTCATATGGCTCGATTGTAGAGAACCTTGAACTTTCTGTCTAATATGCACCTCAGTTGGACCTAAATGTCTCCTTTTGGCTCCACCTAAATCAAATTCCAATCAACAACATGGTTAGGATCATGCACATACTTTTTAAACAAAGAGACGTGAAATACATTATGCACATTCATGGAAGCAGGAAATGCAAGCATGTATGCAACTGACCCTATTATGTCTAATATTTCAAATGGACCACATAATATGGTTACTATCTTGGTACAACTACCCAACTTCAATGAGCTCTTCTTGGGATTCACTTTCATAAATACATGCTCCCACACTTTAAATTCTCCAGTTGTCATGTTCTTATCTGCATAAACCTTCTATATATATTGTGTTTCTTTCAAATTTTGTTTAATTATAACCATCTAGTCTTCCATAGCCGTGATAAATTATGGCCCAAATACTACTCTATCTGTTAGGTTTTCCCAAATCACTGGAGTATTGCATTTTCTACCATACAAAGCTTCAAATGGGATCATCTTCAATGAATCTTAATACTCATTTTTGTAGGAAAACTAAACCAAATGCAAATAATATTCCCACTTTTATGGTTTATCCATCACATACATTATCAACATTCCTTCAATCACTTGGTTGACTCTCTCTATATTCCCATCTGACTATGGATGGTATGTTATGCTAAAGTTCATATTTGTACCAAATCCCTTAAACGATCCTCTCCAAAAGTTTGAAGTAAATTTCGTATCTCTATCTGAAACAATTACCTTACATATTCCATGCAACCAAAAATTTCCCTCATATAATTTTTTGCAATATTCATTGTTGTATGAGTCATGTTCACTGGAACAATATGAGCAACCTTTGTTAATTTATCCACCACTACCATTATTAAATCATGTTGCTTTGTTTTCCTAGGTAACTTAGTAATAAAATCAATGGTTACCACTTCCCATTTCATCTATGGAATTGAAAATGGTTGTAGAAAATATGTTGGGTGTCTATGCTCTACTTTCACTTTCTAACATTCCACACATCTGATAATGAAATCAACAATATCCTTCTTCATTCTTGGCTCAAAGTATTGGCTTATTATTGTTGCAATTGTTTTCTGGTAACCGGTATATCCGACATATGGAACATTATGCATTTCTTTTAACACCAAATTCCCTAGTTCTCCAGAATTTGGATGATAAATTATATTTTTATGCATAAGTACTACATCTTCCTTCGTCTTATATTCTTTAGATTTCTATTGTAAATTTTCATGTTGTAAGATTTATTTTACCCGTAGGTAATGTTGGTATGTAATAGTAGCATCTAAAATTATGCTCTTTAAATCTGATTGATGCATACTAATGATTGCATCGTGCATGATATGTATCCTTCTTCTGAGTGAATCAACAATGTTGTTTT
>ML790440.1:36708-48900 GCA_009831015.1 Picea engelmannii
TGTTATCCATTCAAACTTAATTCCATTATTTTTTAAAGAAGTGATGGGATGGGAAATCTTAGATAATCCTACTATAAACCTCTTGTACTATCTGTCTAATCCCATAAAAAATTTAACTTCTGAAACATTCTTTGGTGTTGGTCATCCTCTAATGTCTTCGATATTCTCTAGATCTACTGCTACACCTTCCTCTAAACTAATGTTCTCCAAATAATGGATATTCTCTTGGTAAAAGGAGAATTTTCTTATATTGGCATAAAATTGATGCTCCCTTAGCACTTGCAACACCATTCTCAAATCATGTTCATGTTCTTCCTCTAACTTGGAATAAATAAGTATGTCATCCAAGAACACAATGACATAATTATCCAAATCATTTTTGAATATGTCATTCATCAAGCACATAAAGATGGATGGTTATTGGTCAATACAAATTTCACCACTACAAAGTCATAATTCTCATACCTGGTTCTAAAAAATTTCTTATTGATGTCATCTTCCTTGATTCTCACCTGATGATATCTTGATTTCAAGTCTATCTTTGAAAATGTATTTTCTCCTCTTAGTTGATAAAATAGGTCATAGAGTTTGGGTAGAGTGTATTTGTTCTTCACAATGTATTTATTCACATGTCTAAAGTCAATACATGACCTCAACATTCTATCCTTCTTTTTCAAAAAGAGTATTGGTGCTCCCCAAGGTGAAACACTTGGGTGTATGTACCCTTTCTTCAACAATTCTTCTAGTTGCATTTTTAATTATTTTAATTTGTGTGTACTCATTTTGTAAGGAAAATTTTATAATGTGGTAGCTCTCGATACTAAATCAATAGATAATTTTGTATCCCTCTTTGGTGGAAATTCTGGTATTTCTTTGAATACATCCTCAAACTCTTGCAATACTAAAAAATATTCAAGACTGATCCTTTTGGTCTTTTATCGATCCTCCTCATGATATGCATACAATTGACATACTTTCCTAAAACATCTCTTCAGTTGTAAGGATGAAATATCTCTGATAGAAGTGGGTCTTAGAATTCCTTTCATAGTGCTCTACTTCCCTTCTTCATCAAGACATGTAAATGTATTATTGTGGCAATATAGGATAGCATGATGATTATCCAACAAATCCATTCCAATTAGGATATCATAATACCCTAATGTTATTATATTTAGGTTAGCTCTAGAATTCACTCCATTCATATTTATTAGACTATCTATGACAGTCTCATTGATCTTTCTTTTTGTTCTAGTGGCTAGTTGAACCAACCATGATTTTTCAAGCTTAATTTTCCTCAAATGAAATATGTCCACTATTTTAGGATCGATGTAACTATGGATTTATCCTGAATCAATTAAAACAACAACATGTTGATTTATGATCTTACCTTCCACCTCAATTATATGGGATAGTTGTTCTGCCTATCGATCTTCCAGGGATGCATATATCCTTGGAATATTTATACCCATGTCTTATACTGTAGTAGCCTCTTGGATGTTGTGTAGTGTCTTCATCTTGTCTTCTTTGTGAGGTAAATCCTTGTACATGTGATCTTCTTTACATCCCCAACATTTGATTGGTGGTATTCTCCTTTTTCCCAAGGAGTTTTCTTTCTTGGATTCATTCTTAGTAGATTGATCTTGTTGATATGTTCTAGGACTATTCCTATTGAAAGGAGGTTTCAATCCCTTCCTTCTCTAATCAGATTTATCCTTCTTCTTATCCTTCCAAGATTTATGAAAAGACTCCCCACCTTTTCCTTGCTTATACAATTAATTAGCCTTTCTAATCATCTCTATCAATGTTCTAGGTTCATCGTATTGAATTTCCTCTTCATAGAAGGATGATATTCCACTCATAAACCTGTGTATATTCACCTTCTCATCCCTGATAAAATTCACATACTTCAGCAATCCCAAGAAATTATTTCCATATTCTCCCATGGTCATGCTCCCCAACCTGAGTTCAAAAAAATACTGCATATTCTTGTCATAATAGTGCTCTAAAAGACACTCCCACTGAATGTATTACTTGAACTGATTTCAATTAATTCTACTCTCATCAATGTACTCAACTTTATTAAACTAATTCCACCACAGAGAATATTTTCCATGCAAATGGTATGTGGAAACCATGGCTTATAGGTTAGATGAGCAGTTGTGCAACTGAAAATACTTCCTAATTCCAAGAAACCAAGATTTAGCATCGTTTCCCTTTTCATTTTCACCATCAAAGGATGGTTTCTTAAGCTTTTTTATCTCCCTTTGCAAACTATCCAACTCATATATTCTACTTTGATTCCTAACAAGAGACACTTCTCGACTGCTCCTTGACTCTTCATATGCATAAAAAATTTTGGTTGAGTAAGTAGGTGACTGATGTTAGTGAGTTCTAATATCACTTATTTAGTGACTGGGTCTTCTATAGTTATCTCTTCTTTCAGGATGTTTGTCTTCCTCCTCATGTCTTGAGCCTAATCCATTATTTGCAAGCCTATGTAATTGGTTTAGGATTTGCATCATTAGTGAATTTATTTGATTCTTCTCCTCCCGTGCTCTCATTATCTTCTCATTGTTATATTTATAACTCTACACTTCCATTCTGATACTTCTCATAGTCTCTACCAATTATGTTGGCTCCACTCTACTCCTATGTCCATTAGATTGTGTCTCGACATTACTCACACTGATATTTTGGCCTTTGGCTCTCTCTCATTACTATAGGCTCCCCGTGCATCCTCCATGTCTCTAATTTGCAATCCTAAACTTGAATTCTTCTACTTATACCTCTAATTATGCAAAATATGCAAGAAACCATTTTGATAGAGTATGCATATTATAATAATTTTGTCAATTAATGTTATAAGTGATTCTTATTCTCAATTCATGAAGAACCATGTCACACTTATCCAATTTACAATATTTCAATATTATTCTCCTCTAAATCATATTTCCAATGACTATTATTATGCCCCGATCTGATCTCTGTGCTGAAAGTTATGGCTTTCCGAAAAATCCATTTTCACCCAATTTGTGCATTTTCTTCACTGGTGCAATTTTACTGGAAGGCCAACTTTTGTCAATTGCAGAAGAAAATCCATCAAGAAACAAGAAAACTTATGTATTATGAACTAATAATATTCATTATGGTGAACACACGAAAAAATCTTCACATTTTCCATATATTCCTCCAATAAGATTCTACAAGAATTTAGAATTTACAACTTTGTCCTTTTTACAAAAAAAAAAACAGAATTGGAATTTTAGCAGAACTGTCTATCTCCAAAACTATTCACTTCTAGAAAAAAATCACTTATCCAAAGTTGTCTATCTTGATGCATATATAAAATGTCAAGTAAATCAAATTTTCCATTCTTTTAATCTGGGAGCACTTTTACTCTTTAAATCTCAAAACTCCCTAAAAAGGCCTAGAATACTGGATTTTGGCCTATTTCTGCATCCCCATTCCAAGCCCCTTAGATTTTATCCAATTCCTTCACCAAATATTTTCATGTCTTCTTTTCGACTCTCTCCAAAAATTTCAGCTTAGTCTGGATCTCGGCCACTGATCTAGACCCATATCTTTAAAAATCAATGTTTTGAACTTTTTGACAAATTCAAGCAAAAATGGTCGGCGGCCCTCACTGGCACTTTTGTAGATCTCCTCACTGTGGAAAAAACCCAAAATGTTTATCTCAATATGAGTTATTATTCTCTAGTAATGGCCAAAATAAGAAAATGGCTCCATAGTGTTTTTTTTGGAAACATAGGCTATTATCTGCATATGTGGCAATCTACCGATGTGGATGTTGATGTGCCACCAAAAGTCCACATGGCACCTTGAGGGGATTCCATGTCACCCCTTTGAACACCTAGCCCTACCCCATCATCCCCCATCACCACCTCCTCTCTCTCTCTTCTTCTTACATTTATCATTTACCTTTACATTAATATATATAATTCAATATTAAAATAATAAGGACCCCGCACATACCAACTGCCACATGGAACAACCGTAGTGTCCCATGCTACTAGTGGGATCCATCCATATCTTACCTACAAAACGCAGCCTATTTGCACCCTAGATCTAACGATGAAGATCGAGGATGATCTATGGTTGTTGAACGACATCAGAGGTTAAAACAAATGAGATTTAATAGCGCATTCACCCCCAACACCACCATACTGCCAAGGGATACATGACACCCTCTCATCCGTTTTAGAGGTGTTATCGCACATATTTTAGTTTGGTAAAATCTCAACCCAAACCATAAAAGTGTGACAACTACGAGATTATCTACCCATTGTCACCTTAGATAAACACTCCCCTCACTTTAGTGATGATAAAATCACCACAATGGGGGAATCCTTGGTGACCCTAGGGAGATTGCATTGGAAATTGAAAAGAGATGAAGGATTCCCCTATAGGTCAATATCAATAGTGGAAATGAGGCTTAAAAATGGGTCTCGTGAGATGGTGAGTGGTTTCCAAAGTAGTGTGCCTACAAAACAATGTCAAACTTGCCCGGAACAAGACAATATGTGATAATAAAAGCCTCAAAATGGGGATGCAGCAAGTAACCTTGTTGTCAATAGTAAACAAGTTATGATAGCTGCAACATTAACCATCAAAATCAAGTGCAAGATGTTGAAAATAAAGCTAACAATGAGTAGACAATTTTCCAATAATTAGAGCAAGACTTTGACAAAAATTTAAGGGTTGTTATTAGGTTTTATCAGCAATATTTCTAACATCTTTATGGATGTAGCAAACTATTGCTACAACAACAAATTCTAAACACTGAAATCAGTAAGTAAACCACTCAAAAGATAGTTTATAACCGGTAGAACAATTACCAAAGCTTACAAGTGAAATTTAATGGTATAATAGTGAGTAAAGTATGAAAAGAAGATGTGTTTGATGCATCCCTATTGGCTGTAGAATAAATTTTATTACAAAAATCAGATCAATTGGCTAATCAAGATTCCCTTAGGGCACAATGTAGCTTAAATCATGTAAAATCCAATTCAAAACTCAAACAATTCAAACTCCTTGATATCATGTTTACCAATGCATAATATTCAATCTTCAGTGCAAGTATATTAGTGCCTTATCTATTGGATTATGGGGTCTCTTTTTTAGGAGATAGGGTTTATCACTTCTCTAGGTGTGTAATCTTTTTTACTCCCTAGAGAAAATCTGCAAAGTCGTAAGCCCTTTTACTCCTTGTAGCAATCTTTTCAAAATGGTGTTTTCAATGGTAGTAAAGATATATCTTGATGGATGGTGTATGCCCTTATACTCCTTAAAAGGTTTAACAAAATTTAACATTAAAACCAAGAAAAAACAACACAATTGAAGAAATTCCTTACCTAGTTCAAGATATAGCATGAAAAAATCTTACTTATCAAGACTATTCTGCCACAATTGCTAAGAAATAATCATCAAGAGATAGTGCTAGCCTTATTTCACCAATATAAGAGTCACCAATAGAAAGGTAGAATCATCCAAAATCACAAGAGACAAGGTGGAGCGAATTTCCCAAGTAGGGCAAAAAATTCAACCAAGAGAGTATGTAATTCTCAAAACCATGATTATAAAATAAAAGTGAGGTGACCTATATTTATATGAGGTCACCTAAAACCGATTTGTCCACTTTTAAAAATCCAACAACAAATTAGAAGAGGTTTACCTCCTCTATTTTCCTTTTACAACTTAAAAATATAAAACTACATAAATTAATCCCTTAGAAGGGTGACGTCATGCCCTAAAGGGTGACGTTAGGCCTCAATGGAGAGACATTGAGCCTCGAAGTGAAGATCATTTGGCCTTCAAAGGAAATGTGTCAACTCATCATGTGATAGAGTGACAAGTAATGTATCTCTCTCCATAAAATCACATCACATCACCACTAGAACCATCAAATACCATCAAAACCCCAACATCCAAGGTGACTTCAAGGGATAGGGTATGATATCCTAGGCCTCCCAAGGACATCATTCAGGTTTCAGGGGCCACAATCATCATATGTTGTCTCAAAGCCTCCAAATGAAATTTTCATCATCTCAAGTGTGCAATGAGTGGGGGTTCATCATCCATCATGTGGGCTTCAAGCCCCTATGAAGGTCCAAGTGACAAAGTTCCTCCATGGAAAATCTTTCACCTAGGAAGGTCCTGCAAAGACAAACAAGTATGCCCTCCAATGGGTCCACAAGTCACATGTATCATTCCAAATAAGTGATATTTAATCAAATAACCACCCAAACATGTGCATCAAATCCCCCCTTTCAAAATAAACAAATTCTCAAAGACTTTATACAGCTTCCCAAATTTAAGTATGGGAGGTTTGTCATGGTGCCCTATTGGGTAGGTCATTCCCCAATTCAAGGAGTGTTTCCTGGGAAGACTCTCTCTAAGTTATGTAAAAGAGTATGATGTGGGCGGGGTTATGAATTTTGGGCATGGGATTTATTGACATACAAGGGATCATATTGTCTCATTTATGGGTTCCTTTGTAGAGGGTGTGTTGCATCCTCGTTTGTAATGAAAAAAATTTCCAAACCCTTTATTTTCCATTAATTGATTATGGTCCAAATAATTGAGTGATATGTGCAATGGAAAGTATGGATAATTTTAATGCCACTTGAAGCTAAGAAAACATAGATTTTCATGTGCAAGGAAAGTAAAAGGAAATGCCAAATGCATCCCCTCAATAAGTAGGACATTTATTTAATTATGTGTTTTATTTTACAGGTCCTTTATTTTTATGGAGAAGCATTTCATTTCTCTCAGGACCTTAGGGAGAACATATAGAGGATAATCTATGGCTCTTATCTTTTTCCATCTACAACACCTCTGGTCCTTTATCCCCTTCTTCCCATGAAATGAGGTACAAGCACTTCTTGGGTCAATAAGTCTAAAAACCCAAAAGATGAAGAAATGAAAAGGAAGAAGTGTGGAAGATGATAAGTATGGATGGGAATGGTATGTGTTGAGTCCTCAAAAAACCCTTAAATTTTTCAATTTTTGGGTACCACTTTTCATTTTAGTTATTTTACACCTTCTCCTTTTGGCTTTACATAGGTTGCATATTTATCATTTGTTAAATTTATGCATTTTTTCCTTTGTTTTATTTTCATTTAAAATGTAAATAAAATACAAAAAAATCTCATGTTTTTCATCAGGAAAGAAAGAATTGAAAAACAATCAAGTCGCAACCTTCTTCAAATAATTGTCGATGAACTCATCGAGGGATGGGGGAAAATAAGTCTAAAATAATTGCCTATAATCGGGATCGATGGAAATTTGCATGCATTTTGAAGTGGAACAAATTTCGTCAAGCATCAATAATCCATCGGTCATCAGGAGAATGTGTTAGCATCTCCAAGATTCAAAGGATTTAACTGATCGTCAATAAACCATCGGCATTGAAAAAAACTCCTGGTAAGTCTAGCACAACAAAAGGTAGAGTTCTCATGATGTCAATCAATTATGGGAACCAAGAAATCAATCTTAGTCGTCGATCAGGTATAAGGGAAAAACTTGACCATTGATGTTTACCACCAAGTAGTGTTTGTTTCAATGAATAGTTTTTCCATGTCACCTTTCGCACTTGCCACGTCACATGCCACATGTCTATCCATGTAGACAACCTATATCGTCACGACAAATTACACGTCATCCTTTGAAACTTAGATTCCACTTCATCCGTCATGTCATCACATCTACATTATATTGTACGGTAATGAAGGTCGGCGTCGGATTTTTCTACCAACAAGAGAAGAGTGTAAGGGTCATAGCGAACTTCTAATGTCGATGCACACATCGACCATTGGAAAGTTTTAAACATAATAAAGCACTTAACATACATGTTTTCTCCAACTTGAATACTACAGAGAGATCTAGACCGTATGTTTCCTTCTGGTTCAATTGAAGTCGTCCATCCATTTTAACACAGATCTAGCCACCAGATGGAGATTATGTCTAGAATAACTTGTGCGGAGGATTACCACTAGGTTTGATACGATTACATAACTGTTAATTCAAAGGTTAGGGTCACCAATGAACACGAAATGTCAGTTTCTTGTCGTGTCATTCCCCTCGAAACCGGAAATACATGAATAACTTGTTTAATAATACCTCGTTGAATGATCATCAGTGTTGGTAGGATGTTGTCAAAGGAAAATGGCACTTAATGAATACTCTCGATCTCCGATACTATGCACCAATAAATTAGGAACAACGGGCCTTCACGCCATCAACTTACAACACATTAACTCCCAAGCATGGCGTGGATCCTATTTTGATTTCTGAATATTATGAAGATCATGTTGTACACCCTCCAATTAAATACTAGACTTGACAAGGTAAGTCCGTGGGATCTAGATATTTGAATCTATAATACCATTTCTCTTCCAATTTTTCATTTTTCTCAAGAAACTTTCCTTTTGATAAAGAGAAGGAGAGAAAATTCATCGAGGAGCCTACCCCAACGTTGGTTTGTGGAAACACTAATAAGACCAGGTTTATCTCGAAAGAAGGTAAACGTTAAATTATGCTGTGAATTTTTTAGGTGTTATACATCACCAAATTTTTCGTTATTTGCTATAATCGCTTGTGACTCATAGTGGAATTATCGTGCAGGAAATATGCCTCCTCAAAGGTTAGTAACTAGGCGCTCACCAAGGACAGCCAAAGGGAAAGAGTCAAAAGTTGGTGAAGGATCGAGTCCAACAGCAGAAAGAGAGTTGGAATATGCACTGAAAGCAGAACCCGTGATTCGAATATCGAACAAGAAGCAGTTCTTCCAACCACTAGTGTTCGGAGATATAGAGGAAAGAAACACATATAATGTCCTCCTTCCACCTTGGGGTGATCTCTACAACAAAATTCATCTGGATGATTTTCCAAACTTTACGCCTCACAGTGTCCCAAGGGTCAGTGAACTAGATGACCAAGTTTTTTCAAATAATAGAAGGTTGTCCTTACATAGGGTGGCATGCCAAACTCCCATTTTTCCTTGCATAGAGACCCTGATATGGATAATTGACCATACAGACACCAAGAAATGTGTAATAAATAATGTGCAAGGGGAATGTGTTGGTGTATTCTTTCTAGTAGTGGTGCAAAAGTATTACAAACTCAGAGACCCAAAAGAAAGACTAAATATTCATTTTGTGGTTAAGTTCTATGAGAGACATAACACCAGCCAATTATTAGCTTCCTGGTGGAGGGAGGAAAAGAAATTATTGAACAGGACCACTGGTTGGTACAACACAACAAATCTTAGGGAACCATACATGTGCTTAAGGGCATTGATCTGCCAATTGTATGGAGAAAAGGATTGTTCAAGATTTTCAGAATCCTGGATTCCCTTGGCATATACGGTTACGATATCTGGAAGTAGTTTCAAATGGGGCACCATTATTTCAAAGAAAATGATCATCAATATTCAACAAGATCATAAAACAAAAGAAGATGAGACACCATCCTTTTTAATGGAATCTTTCTTGTTGGACATAATCTACGCGAGAAATGTTTTCTCAGGTATGAATCTAAGATTTCATATCGTTGAGTTACTTTTACATGTGTATTTTAGCATCCTATGGGAAAAAAGTATAAGAAATTTTTCTCTATGATATGCGATGAGTTCATACCTAGGATACATTTTATTATTTTTAGACAAAATTGTCCAGGACTTTCAGTAGCAGCAAAGAAAATGATATCCAAAGTAGGTCATTGGTATCTAGAAGAGAAGAACACTTATATCAGGGTTTTTGGAGCCACCGGTTCTCCACATTTACTCCACACTTTTGTCCTGGACCATTTAGTGTTGGGGAAAATATTCTACCAGACCATTTTAAAAGGTTTCAATGCCTCTCTGGTGAAGGAGAATAAGAGGGATTTTAAACCCTACGATTTCCATATTGGATATTATATAGTCAAAGACACCACGCATGCCAAGCAAGAAGGTCTGATCCATTTGGAATACGGGTTCCCTACAGGCTGGTTTCGTAGACATGATCCCAAAGGTATAGTACCCCATCATGTGAGGAAAGTGGTGTCACATTGTCCTTACGCCCACAACAGTTATGAAGATGAGATCTTCACTGAAAATTCTCAAGACTAGGAAGAGGTTATTCAAATAAAAGTAAACACATAAATTACCATGTTTAAGGCTATTCCAGTGCAAGAAAAATTCGCAATTGTAGAGCACACAACAAAGGCAGCTATCAGAGAACAAGATGAAGTTAGAGCAGTGGAAGTAGCAAAGTCATTAAGAAGAGGAACAACACTCTTAGCTGAGGAAGAAATGGTTATGCAAACAATGAGACAGACCCCTTTTCTTCAAGCTTTAGAACCTCCAAGGATTGTCCCAGTTGAGATATATACTTATACAACCGAACCAAATACTAATGAAGTAGCTCCACTAGAGAGGATCATCACTTAGGACGACCCAAGTTCACTACAATCCCAAGTGGAGAAACCTACAATATCTAGAACTCCACAAAGATTGTCAAGGACACCAGCCAAAAAAGTTATACCCTCGATCCTTATTGATTTAATAACCATATATGATGATGATGAAGGTTCAACAACATATTACATAGCCCCAGTACCTATCACTTATGAGGAAGCGTCGGGAGAAATTATTTACCCGGCCTTAGGAGGACAATTGCAAAATCCAGAAAGAAGGGACATAGAAATTGAAATCACCCAGGGTAGTGGGAATTTTCCACAACTGGAAACTCAACCTTTAGAGGAGGCAAGGTTTCCTCGTAATGATGGGGATATCGGTGATGAAAAACCTAATTTAGAAAATACATTCGGAGAATAAGGGGGATATGAAAAACAAGAAAGAAATGTCACATCAATATAAAATATTGTGACTGCAGGATTTCCATCCAATTCCCCACCTAAGATAGTAACACACCACCTAGAATTGACCAACAAAGAGCCTTATCACCAAAACGCACAGGGTACATTCCCTCTGAATAATTGAGAGAGACAACCAGCAATAAAGAATAATCACCTATAACTTCCACACAAGATCATACATTAACAAAAGAAGGTATCATTCAAGTACCTACAATGGAAAAAGGGAAAGAACTTGTTATGGAACATTTATGTACATCAAATAGCTTGGAAAATACTGTAATGTTCCTGACTTGGCTAGTCTAGGAAACGCTAATAACGTGTGTGTAGGATCAATCATTTACAGCATATAAATGGTCATACAATTAATAAATGTGACAAAGGAATGCAACGTTTATATTATGATATCTCTGTGGATTACAAAGGTCGAATGCGGCTGAATAAAATGACAACACTCGGCTAGATCAAAAGAAAAAAGGATCTTAGCTGGAATACAAATAAACAACTAAAGATAATACCCAGAATATGTGAGCACTATGTAACTGTTGTTGAAGAATGATGGAAGACCTGTCTGATCTTCCTGGTGACTAGGGTGTGTCTCTCAACACTGAAATCATCCAACTAGTGTCTTCCCCCTGGAATCCACTGAACTATCTCTCCTGAGATGCGCCTCTCTCCTCAATGACAAGTCATAATCTTCATAATGATGAATTAGGTCACTGACCCTTCCTTTATAGCTTTCCAAAACCCTAATTCACTGTTGACTTCCAAAACCCTAAATCACTGTTGAAACCCTAATTCATTGTTGACTTCTATTTTTAGCTCATAATGATTTAAAAGCACTTTTAACCCTTTTTAACTCAATGTCACTTTCTGAATATAACACATGTGACTGGAGTGACCTCTAGTAACCATGTTTACCCCTCTTTGGCCCTGGCTATAGTCTAACAGGGCGGTTTAGACCATTAAGCCTCCTCTCTGGAGATCCTATTTGGAAAGGGACATTACAGTCCTCCCTTCCCAAAATTGCTTATCCTCAAGCAATACCATTTCAGGGTGCTGCAACACCTGCTCGCTCTCCCAAGTAGCGTCCTCTACTGGAATCCCTCTCCATCTGATCAAACACTCTCTGATGACCTTGCTCCTCATTTTCTTCTCCCGGAACTCCAAAACCTCCTCTGAAACTAACTCCAACTGTCCCTCCTCATCCAATGGGGGAAGCTCCTATGATGTGATAATGAATTTTCCCACTGCCTTTTTTAGGCAAGACACATGGAACACGTTATGAATCTTTCTCCCCTCTGGAAGCTCTAGCTC